>APFE030511104.1:13782-49758 GCA_000404065.3 Pinus taeda
TGTTTTTGTTTGAGATTTTATTTTTAACATGAATAGGAGATTTGATAATGCTTATTTTTAGAGATCCGTGGAGAAAGATGGAATAAATTTAAAAGAATGAAAGGAAATATACTGTATTTTATTATTTTATTTATTTAAACAAATTTATGGTTTATTGAAAGTATGGTAATGATCCAGGATTTAATGTATAGGAAGAAGTTAAATAATATCTAAGATGAGGAGGCTTTTTATAAGTGTCTTATTTAAAATCATTTCAAGTAGGGATGACAAGGAAGATATTATTTTAGATAATATAGATAATCTTTTTAATATTATTAGTTCAAAGCTTACAGAGAAATTGTGGGATGAAGTTAGAGACAAAAAGAAAATTAAGATATTATAAGGAAGTAATCAATCTAGATATGTAAAATCAATGTATTTCTATGTTTTGACTTGTGTAAATAAGAACATATTTTCATAAGCTCCAAAACTAGACTTTGGTCAATTCCCAAAGCCCCTTAGGCTAAAAGAATTTGACACTTTTGTGACACTAAAATATTTGAAAATAGAAAACACTTTTTATTAGATTGTCCATCATATATTCAAGTTAAATCTAATTTTCAAATTATTTGTCACACTACCAACCTTTTTGACCTTTTAACTTAGCAAAACTATATCCCCCTCGGAACTAATTTCCAAAATATTTGTCACTTTCTTGACCTTATAACTCAAAAAAACTATAGTGATATTGGAACATTTATCTTATTGATTTTCAAGCATAGAAATAAAATTCCAAATAATTAAAAGTAATATCTTACCTTCTTAAAGGATGATAGAATGGATGATGATCATCATCATGAACAACAACATATATAAATAATATTATTATGTAACTTTAGTTTTGAAACACCCATTATTATGAGGTGTAGACCACTTGGGTTGTGGAGTTGATTTTGTTTCCACAAATAAAAAAAATGTGTTTATCACTTCAATTTTGATGTGACTAATTCTTTATATATATATCATATTTTTCATGTTTTTACTAAAATAATTACTTATTGATGTGATAAATTTTATATGTAGATTAGATTCAAATGCCTTCATATTTTTTTGTTGTAGTCTAAATTTGTTACAAATTTGCAACAAGAGTTATTTCAAATTTTATGAAATTGCATATATCATAGGTTAACATTGCACAATCTAGTTATAGAAGGGGCATTTGAAGCATTTGAAGCTATTGAATCTATTTCTACATTAAAAACAACAATATAATCAATCTAAATTTATAATTTTTGCAAAGGCCACCTAATCCAATTAAGATAATGGAAAATCAAAAGAAAATCAAATTCATAAAACATTTAACAACTTTCTTTCTCATATATATATGTATGTATTAAAGTGATCCATTTTGGTTGCTTACAATAAGTAGAAAGAAAATTGTATTATTTCTTTAAAATTTAATAAGAATAATCTTGGATTAATGAAATAGAAAATATCAAATGTTACCATTATATAATATAGTTGTAGTAAAAGTATTTGAGTATGTTGTATCCCTAAAACAATAAAACAATAATTTCAACATGTTAATCATTCGCCATTTTCCAACCACCCAATATAATAGGAAATGAAATAACTATTATATCTTAAAACCTAAGAAGAATCATTTTTGATATTGCAAATACACTACACAATTTGGTTGCGATAGTAGTATTCAATGAGAAATAAATCTATTTTTGTATTAAAAAACAATAATTTCAATAACCAAAAAATGCAATTTTGACCATTTGCTTAGCAATAATATGGTATGACAAATAAAAAATGTTAAATTTGTAAAAATATATGGCCTTGTTTTTTTACCCATATTCTAAACATGTTACAAATCAGTTCTTTTTTGGTCACTCAAAATAATAGGAAGGGAAAGTGGTATTTTTGTCTTGAAATCTCACAAATGATAATTTTGGATTCATGTAATTACAAATATCAAATGTTAATATTGTACTAGTTAGTTGTAATAGGATGATCTAAGAGTGTTGAATCTATTTCTATATTAAAACAAAATTTTCATTACTCCAAATTAAAATTTTGACAAAGATTGTCTAGCCAAATTTTGTTAATGGAAAATCATAAAAAGTTAAATTCATAGAATGTTTCAGAGCCTTCATTTTTTTCTATAGTCTACATAAACCATGAATTATCCTAGATTTAGTTACTCAAAATAATGGGGAGGGAAAATGAGATTTTTTTTCTTGAAATCTAACCAAAATAATTTTGGATAGATAAATTGTAGGATATAAAATGTTAACATTGCATAAGCTCATTGTAATAGGGTTTTGTTTAAAATAAAAAATTATAATTATGAAATGAATTGGAAAACCATAGTGATGGCAAATTTAAAAAGTGATATTCATCAAATATTTAACCCTTTTACTTTATTTTTAATATTCTTATGATTTTTTTTTTTTTTTTTTTTTAATAGTTTCCAAAGTGAAAAAATACACGAGCAAAATAATAGAGAAAAATATTCAACAATAATGCACATCCAACTCAAATTATTTCAATACCAAAGACATATATTTATACACGAAAGGAAATGACCTGGGAATTTATTATATCCTATAATATCTCATCAATCACTCCAATGATTTCTCCACAAATCTTTCCAGATTTCTCTAATTCAAAATAACAACTTAACAATAATACTAACAACTAGAATATAAAAAATGAAACATTATTCCAACATTCCTCCCCCATAATGATCATTTAGAAATATTACAAGATCATCTCTGAATTTGCAGAACTTTTCCTTCATTATTACTTTGGTGAATACATCAAGTACTTATTCTTTTGTTTTGCAGTATTTGATCTCGATCACTCCTTAAATGGGAAATTATTTCTTTGCACGAAGGTTTGGGACCTGGTGGGACCCATGACTTAAGCTGAAGTGGCAAATTCCATGTGGGACATGGCTGACACGTACACATCATGTGGCAAGACTGCTGACATGGCACACTTACAGTGTGACACGTGGAATGCATATATGTCCTTTTTAGATGACTAAGGGGTCTTTTTTGGGCAACACGTGGCACCACCATAGGATGCCACGTGGCTTTATGAAATCACCTTGATGTCGAAAAGGCACTAAGGGAATGGGTGACATGGAGGTTAACCTGATGTGGCACCTAGAAGATACATGGTAGTGGTTTGTGGTGCCACATGGCTTGGAGTTTCCATGTGGTACTGACGTGGTAATACACATGGTTGGGGGCCATATCATTGTGGAGCTTGGGATCACGAAGGTATTCTATATTGCAATTCATAAGCTGATCGCGGTAGTCAGAATCCATGTAACAAAAAATGTTCTCATTACTTGATATAGATACTCACACCACAACACGAATGTTTGGAGTAGGAAACCCTTAAGGGTGTGGCATGATGACACAGGGGCACCGTGGTGATATCATGCAACAACTACCATATTAGACCTCATATGAGATGTCAATGCCACATGTTTTCCACATGGGAGATCCTTGTTGATGTGGGCCCAAAATTTATATGGGCATAATTTTCAATCCAAAGGTCGAATTGAGGAACAAATTATATTGTCGGAAATATCTCAACGAGACAAATGCGACATGTTGTCTAAAGTGAGTTTCACACACTTTGGGTGAGAATAAATTTGTAATCCCATCTTCATAATGAGATCATAGAGGTTGGGTTATAAATTGAAAGTAACACCTCCCATAAAGCTTGGGGAATCCAAGGGGGTGGGAGGGAGAGTTATATAAGGTGGGGGCCCTACCTCCTTAGACAAAACATTGATTAAATTTGCAATAAAAAGCTTATATTATTAGCACATTGCGTGCATAGGAAATGAAACAAGAATCAACAAGATTTTTTATTAATAACAATCAGAATTATAACATTCTTTTCTTCATTTACTTGAACCCCTCCCTCTATTTGTTGATATTTATAGGGCACAAGTTAGAACAATTTTCTTCAACAAATAACTAATTCCAATGCTTAGTTAACATAAATACCACATAGCATTCAATATCATTAAGAAATTACACAGAATAAAATTTCAACCAATATTTTTTTTTTCTAGTTAAGACTAACCTAAGTACCCACGGGGATTTGAACCGGTGACCTATCGCAAGGAGTGCCTTAACAGCGCACCCATTCACCATCAATCCAAAACCCTGTAGGCAAATTTCAACCAATATTAAACATGAAAGAGCAATAAAGATAATCATGAGACAATGAGACAAGAGACACATAAATTAGGCTTGAGGCCAAGGAAAAACCCACAAGGGGAAAACCCATAAATATTTCCTTATGAGAGAGAGAGAGAGTTCAAATTTCATTAATACATTAGAAACAACAACATCAAAATATTATCCAAACCAATAATAAAGAATAAGATCAAGTGCCAAGCCTTCCTCCTAATTTCCAGCCCCCTCCTTTTGCTCTAACTTCACTGGATTAGAGATAATAACATCACAAGTCGATGCCCAAAATGAGGAGAAGAGGTATCGTTTATATAGTATTTGAAGGGGGATGAATGAGTGCTTCCAAGGGGCCCAACTGACTTAAACAATATGAGGCTGACTAGATTAATAGAAGCACAAAATATAAATTTGAATATAATTTCTTCTCAAGATGAAAATATCGATCATGGCTACCATATTTCCAAGACTCCCTCTTAGCCATGGAGGTACTTTTCATTCTCTCTCCCAAGATCAATCTCCCTAACCAATATATAGGTCTCTCGACCCACAAACTAAGGAAGAGATCACAAGTACAAGTCTCTCTCTCTCTATCAAGATCAATCTCCCTAACCAATCCATAAGTATCTTGGCCCAAAACCTAAGGACGATATCACAAGTACAAGTCTCTCTCTCTGTCAAGATCGATTTCCCTGACCAATCCATATGATCAGAATCTGGATTAGGGGCAAAAATTTTCTCAAAACTTAAAGTGCTCAGAATCGCTCAAAAAATGAATGACCGAGTCCGTCTCGTGATATGATCCTAACGCAACTCGTTTCACTCAAAATGGAGCTAGAATGAGAAAGATAGAGACTTATGTCTGCTTTATCAAACATGCAAAATTTTGGGTATAGGGCTGACTGGGATACCGACTAGGAATTCATACAACCTAGTCAGCAAAAATAATACTCCAAGGAATATTACGACAGGTGGCTCAATTAGATTGTGACAAGTGTTGGCGTGGTAAGCCTGGAGGCCACCACGTGCCCTCTCAAAGGTCGTGTAAAATGTTTTGGTAGCTAGGCAGAGTTGAACTTGTGACCTAGCCCACACAAGCCCCATGTCTTACCACTATGCCACCACCATTGGACTTAACAACTAAGGGCTTGAAGTTTAATTTAAACATAAGCGACGACAAGTTTGGAGGTAAGGGGCTAAGGCTTAGCCCCAGCCCTCGGTCACGTGCTCCGATATGCTCAAAATTTTTGGAGAGGACAAGCACCAACAATTAGTGGCAGTTTTAGAAGGCCCGATAAATCCACTGCTGCTCCAATTTTGGTGGGGCTAATTGGAGTTTCTCCAAATTTGGTGGAGTTTTCCTAGGGAAAACTGAAGAGACCTTATATTTTGCTAAATTTGACCAATTTTTCCTGAGAAAGAGTCATTCCTAGATGATTTGGATGTTCTGAGCACAATGGAATAGGTTGTAGAGGCAGAAATGCACTTCTGTATGTGATTTTTCTACGTTCAAGTCTAAGGAAGCCCAGGGCCACCAGGAGAGGAGGTCAAGTCTAGATCAGCTGAAGTTCAATTGCAGAGCTTGGATAGTCATATTTGGGGTTTTTGGGTCTTATGAATCCAATGTAGCAGGTTGAAAAGCCATTAGAGAATTATAGGTGCATGTACTTAGAGAATTTACCATTAATCCAAAGAGGGCCTAGCCATTGAAGCATGTCTAAGGATATGTAGCCCAGGAGGGGTGAAATCCTTTATCAGCTTTGTGTTATGAGTTGTTGTGTTTTATTTCTCTGCAATTTACTTGTTGTATATGTGTTTTAAACATCTAATTAACCTCATAAATTTCTCTTAAAAAACACTCAAAACTTGACACATAATTCCTCACATTTTGGTTGATTTGAGACGATCCTAAATATATTTTTCTTTTTCTTTTTTTTTTTGGCTGACGAGGGAGCTTGCATATCATTAACAAGTTTTCCCAACATTTAGATCAAGTCGGTATCAAAGCACTATTAGCTTATTTTAACCCTAAGATGGTTTTCTAGGGTTAGCCAGAAAATTAGCTATTGGTTTTGTATTTGTGCAAGGAGAATCTAACTATGTGTAAGTGTGTAAGCTGAAGAAGGGAGATGGTCTGAGATGATTATTTGTTGAGAAACTTTTTGAAGCTTTGAGAAGATTTTTGATGCATTACAAGTGTGATGGAAACTTCAACAAGTGATGTTTCTAATCCATCTTCCTTAGCAAGACTCTTTGATTTAGAGATGTTGCAAGAGCTTAGCATCATGAGAGATATGGTGCAAGAGATGAACGAAGATAGGAAGGAGAACACTATATTTCAAGAGGAGTTGATGGCCATGAAGGAGGAGAAGCAAGAGCTTCTTGAAAAGATGCATGAGATGGAGATTCAACTCCGTGATGCCATGAAAACCCTAGCCAAGTATGTGCATGAAAATGAGGTATGCAATTCAAGTTTATCTTCAATTTCATCTCAAAATGAATGTTTTGGTGCTTTTGAAAGACCTACTAGAGGAATAGGGTCCAAATTATTGATGAAGATGGGCTATGAAGGTAAAGGGTTAGGAAAACATGCACAAGGCATAGTTGAGCCAATTGTTGTCCAGGAAAGGCCTAGGTATTTGGGTCTTAGTTATGGACAACATGATGGAGAATGCTCAAAAGACAAGGAGGCACATGAAGGTGTTCCAAGAAGGAATTCCATTACATGTTCATTACCTCAATCTTGTGAAGTTTGTGTTCATGAGGAATGCAAAAGTTTTATAACCACTTTGCAAGAAGATGCTCATAAGCATGTAACTAGTGGAAATGTCAAACAAGAGGATGTTGAAATATCTATGGTCATTGAAACCATTTTTGGTATTCCAATGAGAGCCACTACCTCATAAAATTGACCTCTTCAAGGAGGCGACAAAGGTGAACATGCAAGGTACAAATCTGCCTTTAATCAAATTTCTTTTGATTATGGTAAACATGGTAAATCTTCACATAAGATTTGGAGAAAATTTACATGTTCCTTTTGTGGTTTGAATAACCATATTGTTTCAAGGTGTTGGAAGAGGATAGCCATACACAAGAAAATTTCAAAACAAAAGAGATAGAAAGCCAAAGGTCCATTGGATAATGGAAACCATGTTGAAAAGAAGATGCAATTATTTTGTACTCATTGCCATAAGCAGGGTCATCTTGTAGACATAACCATAATACACAATCTAAAACAATCCTAAGACTAAGACATAACCACAATACACAATCTAAAACAAAGGGTAACCTAGCCTACATTGTCTGAACCGAGTTTTGAATTTTCTTCAACAAATTCACCATTAGCTTGCCTTAACTGTGTTGGAGCTGGGGCCTAGGTCACTTCCACCTTGTCATCGTCTTTGTTTAGCTGGTCTAGAGCCATGAGATGGTTCATATCCAACACATATTTTCTTCCCTTGCCTAGGTTAATTCCTTCTGCACCATTCTTGTTCAAGGCTTTAAGTATTGCAAGACAAAGATCCAAAATATCTAGTTTCGTTTGGAGTTTGTCAAGCTTGGTCTGAAGCAGACCATTCTTTTGATTCAACAAAAGAGGTTGAGCCTGAACCCCCATGGCCTCCATTTCCCCCGGTATGTTTAGCAAAGTTAAGATATGCTAGATTGTTTTAGTGAGGTAGTCCAACTAATGATTTAATTCCTCCTTCTTTGAGATAGGAAACATCTCCATTTCTTCTCTAACGCAACCCTCTTTACATGCTAAAATCTTGAGTTTTCATACTTGTACCTCTATAGAGAAGGCGATGATCTATCGAGCCTTATAAGCTTGTTCTTCGGGCATGACTGCACCCATCAGGCCATAGATCTACCTACTATCATCAATGCGCTGTCTTACATGGTACATTCTCCCGACCAGGCATTCGATATTTGAGTTGAGATCCCTAAAATTGTCTACCTACTCCATTAAATTGTTTTACCATAATCATGGTTATTTCTCCTTGACAGTAAGGGCGACATATCTCGACTCCTCACATTTATTAAGGGTGTGATCAAAATTTTATCTGTCCCACTCTATGCTTGTATCCATGTTTATGAGACAAATATTTGTATGGGTCCATAGCTAGACGATAATGCAGAGCCACCAATTTGCTCGGAAATGGGGCTGAAGGACTACGAGACCTGAGTGTGGGCTAAAGTGTGAATGTTGGCTTTCATGTTTATTAGCTCCTTCTCTTATTCCTCTTTAATAGATCAATATGGCAATTCTATGATCTTTGTTTTCACTTTTCATGGTAAAGGATTATAAACACCATTTAAATCATGTTGAGCCAATATCCCTTGGTCCAAGTGGACTCCCTTATTAGCTAAGGAGTGTTGAAAATAACAACAAGAAATGTTAAAAATAACAACAAGAAAGAAAACAAAACCTGATTTAATTTGTCCTTGAATTAAATTGTAATTCTAATTCTCATAGCAACTTGTAATAGTTAACTAAGTTAATTTGAGTTAGTGGGCTCAGTTTTGGGAGTCTATATAGAGTTATTTAGATTGGTTCCTAAATTTCAGGGGCCCATGTTGAGTTCTTTCATGTTGTAATTATTTAATTCAGTTAAACTAGTTCCAAATGATGGAGAAATTAGTGGGAGATCCAATAGTGGGGTGTAACTTGCAGTAGTGGGGTGTAACCAACATTACTCAACCAATAAACTAAATATTCACTCATAATTAGATCATGATGTCAGATCAGAGAAAAACCCAGTTGAGATTGGAGTTCAAGGACATTGTGCTATCAGTTGTATAATCATCTAAATTAAAAAGATGGTGCATGCAGTAAGAAGAAGGCCAAAAATAAATCATTCCTTAATTAGAAAACTCACTAATTTTAGCCATTTGAATTTCCTTTAAAATGAGGAATGAAGGCACAAGTTTAATCATTGTTTTGGTGAGCACTACTTGGTGAGACCAAGCAATAGGAAGCATAAGTTTGTGCGTGGAGCTTGTGAGAGAAAGGTGTGCCAAGAAAATCTTGTGCACATGTTGATAGTGAGATAGATAGAGATAGTGCAGAGGTTGCTCGGGCTTGAGTAAAGCATTGTGATCTTCTCATGTTTTTTTATCACTGCAATATACAAATAGCAGGGGTTTTTAGCTGTGGTTTTCCCTAGAAAATCATTGTGTTATGTATGATTGAATTCTTTCTCTTATATGCTTCATGATTTCATCTATCTTTTTTTTCTTCTCCTGACGAGTAGAGTAAATTCAAGTCAATTGTTTTAGTATATTACAATCTATAGTTTGAATCTACAAGGAATTTCTACAAGGAGTCCGCTCTTGAGTTTAGATTCCTTTTAACATGGTAAAACTCAATTGTATCAAATTTTCTTATTTGGATTCTTTTTTTTTGCAGAATTGGGGATTGAACATGATTGGAGTTTCTTTTCACTTTATTCACCTATTGAATGATGATCATAGAGTCTCCAAAGACCATTAACTACCATATTTTCCTTGATATAGCAAAATTTAGCCCCTGCCACAAAGCCAAAAATTCGGCTTAATTATTGGTAGTGCTCCCCAAGCCCCACACATAGTGTAACTCTATTTCTTAGTCAGGGTGATGGATAACCCCTCTTGCTCTTGCCTCCCATTTGAGGTTATTTTTATTTTAACATAATGTTATTTTTATTTTCATTATTTTATTATTTTTTGTTTACAAGAGAGAACATGATATTACATCTCTTCTATATTGGGTTGGAAAGAGCCTCTCCCCAGTAAAATATTGATGTCCACTTTAAATAAAATAATTTACATCAATTTGAAAGAAAATAATTTCTTATTTAATTGTTAAATATTTTTTATTTTTCACTAAAATGTATATCTTTTAAAATATTAATATAAAATTAATAAAATATCATTTAAATAATATGTTGGATAATGTAATTCCTACTTGTCTCAGTTGTGATTCTTGCAATGTAAAGAACCCTATTCCTATAGTTAGGAGTTGTTTCCCAGATTGGTGTGTGGTTGAGGCAGTATCTCAACCAAGTGATTGTGTGTCCAAAATAGTTTCCCTATCTTGAGACAACACATCATATTTATCTGTAACATTATTTAATTAAAGATAATATATATTTTCTTATGGAATTTTAATGTGGTATCAAAGCCTGTGAGGGCTTGGGGCCTTGGCCCCTCTTGGGTTGAGGGAAATACGAGAGTTTATTTTGTTTTATTTTTTAGTTTGTCCATCGAACCAAGTTCATGGGATCTGGGGCCTTGGCCCCGCCTGGGCTGAGGGAAATAAGAGAGTTTATTTTGTTTTATCTTTTAGTTTTTCCATCGAACCAGGTTGTGAGAGTCCAAAGAGTGTGATGTTGTTTGATAATAAATTTATCGCCCAAGTACTCCTGTTTTGTGTGCATTATTCAATTTCAAAGTATTGATAGCTTTTTTCACCTTTGCAACCGGGCGACTGGCACAATTGGGAAAAGCAACTAAAAGCATCATTGATGGACTTGAGCATAGGTGAGCATGGACATGAATATGTGTGTGGAGCCACAGAGCCGATGGCGCTGGTGTGGGTGCTGGAATTTGAGCCCACAACGAAGGACTGGGAGAAAGCCTAGTGCTAGTGGTGCTGAGATAAATCCTCTGCAGAACAAGAACACTCGAAGGTAGTCTCATCTATACCTGTGGTGATGGAATTCATTGTGGCCATAAACAATCTCCCCTTGGTATTTCATATTTCAGATGAGTGTTATTTGGGAGAATGTCTATGTTTTCCATTGTCAAGAGTCTCAAAGACACAGATTCAAGTGACAGGGAGGCTTGCCCGGTTACAATGGGTGTTCTTTCAGGGTAGTATCTGAGGGGAGATATTGGAAATGGGGCGAGACCTCTGGTTTCTATGTTTGTGAAGCCTCTATTTGAAGCATCGGGCAAGCATAACAAGAGTGTGCAAAGCATATATGCAATGTGCCTCTCGAAGCTCATTGAGAATGCCAAAGACTCGCTAATGGGAACTTTCTAGTGACTCTATTGGTGTATTTGCAAGCATTTGGTGAATGCAGAGGTGTGAATCCTTTGCAGTGAGCGTGGAATGCCGCTGGATAGACTATATTGAATACGTTCCAAATATTCTTAACTACTGGCCATTAGTTTTTTAAGTGGGTATTATAGACATGTATTTTCTTGCAGAAATTAATGGTGCAGATATACATGGGCTCACTGACAAGGAAGACAGAGCCCACATGGGTGAAGATTCACAAACCAACTTTTCCACAATGCCGCATACTAGTATATGTGTTCTTCTTAAATTATTATTATTATTTTTTTTTGAATTTTGTAAGTGAAACATGTTGAGACTGATCAACTCAACATGTAAATGCAATTTGTTAGAATTGATCACTCTAGCAATTGTGAATTGAAGTTGGAAAGATTCAAGATGAAGGCACTACGTATGATTTTAGAAGATGTTGGTATTTTGTAAAATTTGATGAAGCCGGAAATTAGTTGGTTGAAACAACAATGGATGGACAAACAAGGTAAATGATTGTATGTTGAAATAAACCAAACTCAATATTATGTTGTATTATGAGTCACACATCTTAAGTGTAAGAAATTCTAGGATGTTTTGTAGTGGTCTTTGTAAAGTATGTACCTGGTAACTCTAGAGCTGGATTGTGTAATGTAAGCCTGATGAGGCATGTGTACCCCCATAAAGCTCGCGGTAATCTTAAAACCACTTTGTATTTGCAGTGTTGGTTTGTAACCACATGCGACAGTGAAGCGGGCACGGATTCCTGTAGGCACGATTTAGGGTCAGCTAAAAAAACCCTTGGCATGGTTGAGGGTAAACCGAGAAAACACTGGGCCTGGTTAAGTTGGGTTTGTGGTGAGGCTTTGTGGCTGAATTTAGTGCCTTGGTGGCAAAGTTGAACCTTCGTGGATGTGTTGAGCCTTTGTGGCTAAATTGAGTGCCTTGGTGGTAGAGTTGAGCCTTCATGAATATGTTGAGCCTTTGTGGTTGAATTGAGTACCTTGGTGGCAGAGTTGAGCCTTGGTGGCTGAGTTGAGCCTTGGTTGCTATGTTGAGCCTTGGTGGCCGAGAGCCCTTGTTGGCATGGTTGAGGGTAATTAGATAAAACCCAGAGCATGGTTATGGGTAATCCAATAAAACCAATGATGATGAAGATGGAGGGGGATTTGTAGGTACAGGTACATGTATGCAGTTATAATTGTTGACAGAACCATGTATGCGAAGGGCATCATAATCGACTAGCGGTTGTAGAGGTTGGCACCCATGCATTCTAGTGGGTGGTTATTCCTTTATATGGATGTTGACATATTCTCTTGTTATGTTTGACCACAACTAGACTTTGCAGATTGATATTGAGACAAGTAGTCATTAAAGGGGTGTGTTGGAAAATGATTCCTACTTGTCTCAGTTGCGATTCTTGTTATGTAAAGGAGTTCGGTCATATTAGTTAGGAGGCTTTTCCTAAATTGGTGTGTGGTTGAGATATTTTCTCAACCAAGTGATTATGTGTCTAAGATAGTTTTCTTATCTTGAAACAACACTTCATATATTTATTTGTAACTTATTTAATTAAAAATAATAAAAATTTCTTATAAAATTTTCAAAATTAATATAAAAAAATTCAATATAAAAAAAAAAAAAAACATTATAGTATTTTATATTATATAAAAATTACAAACTGATTTCTTTTATAATAATATTTGTATAAATAAATAATTACTCAATCTTTTTATTGATTAATCCTTTGTATATTGTAGTGCTTTAAATCCTAACAAGTTTGAAAAATGTTTTTAGCGACTTAATCCTTTCTATACAATAGAGCTTTCAATTATAACAAATTTGAAAAATGTTTTAATTGACGTGGTCGTTTTTATAGGATTTGTCTTTAGTGCTACCTTTTGGACTTTCTAGTGCCGAATCGAGTGGAAAAAATTGAGCTCAAATATTGATTTGTGTTATTCAAACTGGTTTTTTGACTATATATATGGATTCAGCACCCTGGAAAATCCCTAGGGCACTGTAAAAGCTCCAAACAGTTAAACATAGTAAAAATACATAAATTAAACATAGTAAAATACATATACAAAAAAATTGGAAAATTATTTATATTGCGGTAAATGCTATGGTGGATATGACATTTACGGATTAACCATTTAATTCAAGTTTGGAACGGTTAATACGGTTCAGTCTACAGGTGTCAAACTTTATGGTTGAAGTACTATCCCATGTGATTAACCTAATCACAACGTGGATGGTACACAGGTGTCAATCCTTACCTTATTCCCGCAATCAACCTTATCAAAATCGGTGATTTTTTATTGGTTATGTTTTCAATGTCCTGCTCTGCCACGGTACGTGGCACGAGCAGGGTCTCTCTCTGCAATGGTTCTCCTCGGGCTCGGCATTGCATCGACGGAGGAAGTTGGGTGTGAAGATCTGACAGTCAGCCTTGTCTTCATTTGGGTTCAAGCCTTCAATCGACTGTTTTGTTTTCCTTTCTGTTTGTCCTTTACTCCTGGGACTCTATTCCACCTTTCTCCATGCCTTACATGGTGCTGGATCTACCTGCGGCGCTGGGCTGGAAACTCGATGCATGGTCTCCTCTACACAACCACGAGTTCATTCTCGCACTGAAACTCCCAGATGAAGGCAAGGTAAACTCAGATAATTTTAATTTCCTTAGGCATAATACCCTTTATTGATAAAATGTTTCCCTTCTCAATGCGAAGCAGTTATGGTGTTTTCTTACAGGCGTATCATTAGAGGAATCGGCTACTTCATCGAATAGAAAGCTGTGCTTCCAGCCAAACCCCTCCGCTCGTAGCTTCTCGGGTAAGCAACGACCACAGTTTTCTAGGTTGCTAGAAATCTCTTTGTTTTGTCTCTTTTAGGTGCACTACCTCCTAGCTCCTAGATTTCCATTGTTGAAAGTATGAGAAGCAGAGATGGCCGAACAACTCCGTGTTGTTGCTGGGTACTCCGTTCCGTTGCATTCAAGAGTTTGATGTATATTTAAATCTATTGAGTCTATTGTCCATTGTGGAGTTCGAAGACGAATTCTTGAGTTCTTGGGGCTTAGTATGCTTTTGGGTAGACCCTAGTTAGCTCTGCATGTTACTATATTTACTATATTACATTCTGAGAAGATAATTTTCCTAAGAACTGCACCTTGATTTTTGTATAGCATGGTTTCCTATTTTTAGGCATGCAACCAAGGGTTTGATTGTGTATGTCGTCAACATGCCTATTATGTTGCAATGTTTGTGTTCATATATAATTATATGTTTACTTATTTGTTACTATTGTTGTGCTGAGAATTAGTAAATTCGATGTTAAGAATGCTAGTATGGTTCACACTAGGTACTTGACTAAAAGAATTAATCTGTTAATGGTTCTCCATTTTGAATGTTAAGTTCTCTTTTATTTGTTGCTATTTCATCAGATACAGAATTCGTTTGAGACTGTTAGGTGTTTTTTCGTTCCTCTGATGCTGAGGGTTCTCCTGTCGCAAGGGTTTTTGGGGTTTCTTGAATGGGTTGAGTCACATGCAATTAAAGTCTCCTGCATTGTTTTGGTCGACTCAGGTCCAGGTTATGGGATGTAGACCCTAGAGCCTTTCGGGTCCCCTAGTTGCTTTACAACTCCTTTCTGGGTTAATAATTGTAAGCAAGTGTTGGTCATGAACTGTTGTTACTATTTTGTTTAGAATGGATAGAAAAATAAAGTCTGCATAATTCCGTAATATCTGCTATCATGCAGTGTTGCGTTGTTTAACATGGTGGCTCGGCCTTAAGCTCGGTAGCCTTCTGGACAACCTTTGTCGTAGAAGAGACTATTATTCTTACTTAGGGTTTGACACGATGAATCTGGATAGTTTCTTGCCAGAGACTGAGGTGTTATTCCCTAATTTTTCTATTCTCTATCTGTAATGTCTTAGGGGTTTACACAGCGTAGAGTTGTCCTCCTATCCGCTTGATTTTCTACCTTATATTTTTGATGAGGGTTACCAGAAATTATTGATTTCTTAGGACATCTACACGATCTTACTGCTTTCAATTTTATATGGACTATGTAGATTACTTTACAGAGCAATAGAATTTTAATCTTATTTATCATTGAGGAATCTATACATACTGTACTGAGTATCAGGGTTTAATTTTCATGATAGAATCTATACAGAGTAAACAAGATTTAATCCTAAACCTTATTGAAGAGAAATTAACAATTTTCCTAAGCCTGCTTTTCTTGTAAGGTTTCCTCTGTTCTTACTTGCAAACATAGAAGTAATTCCCCGTACCTGATTCCAGTATTGCAATTGAAGTATTCTTTATGTAAGAATCGCCTCTATTCTCTTCTGCTTGTCTTCCACCTGACCATGAGGTGGGTCCTCCTTGACCCAACCTCCCCGTAAGCACTCTTGCAAGACCACTGTCTTCTGCAAGATTCTGGCACTGCAAGCCTGCGCTATCTGGTCATCACCAGACTTAGCGTCTTTTGCAAGATCCCAACATTCCAAACCTGTGCTATCTGGTCATCATCAGACTTAGTGTCTTCTGCAAGATTCCAGCATTCCAAGCCTGCGCTATCTGGTCATCACCAGACTTAGCGTCTACTGCAAGATTCTGGCACTCCCTTCTCCGTCTATCCCTACAACACAGTTTTCTTTTCCTTCCCCTTGCTTCCTTTTCCTTTGGAAGCATCTACAATTGGGGAAGGTAGTTAGGGTTTTACTGGGAACTGCCATTCTTAATTTTTAACCTCCTTTCATGAGGAGTTGTTAGATCCATTGACACACTGTTTCATTTTCAATTAACAATAATGAACAACATAACAATAATTAACGACACAATTAAATTCAAACAGTAATGGTAATAATTATTCAGTTTACCCCAGAGGTAACAATAGTTAAATACTTGAACTTACTGTTGTTAATAAAATATTACAGCTTTACTGGGGGCATTGCATCTCCCCCTTCTGAAATTCAACATCGTCCCGATGTTTTCCACTCATAAACAGTTCAGGATAAGCTTCCCTCATGATCTGTTCATCCTCCCAGGTGGCCTCATCCGGCCCAAAGTGCTGCCATTGCACTTTAACCTGGGCGATGGCTTGTTTCCGCATCATGACTTTTCTTCGATCGAGTATGTTCATTGGCTCGACCAGAAATTCTCCTTTTGGTTCTACCTGAAACACACAATATCTTAATCAGTTTTCCTCTTAGCAACCAATTTTGGTTTGTGCTAATTAAGACATTTCCTTACCTGAATGTCTTGCGAACTAACTATGTGCTTAGGGTCATATACATATTTCTTTAATACTGATACGTGGAAGACATTATTGACCCGGATGTGGCTAGGCAGGGCGAGCTGGTATGCCACCGACGCAACCCTCGCTAAAATTTTAAAAGGTCCACAAAAACGGGGTGCCAATTTGGTGCAACTGTTCCATTGTAAGGTACTCTTTTTGGTTCGAATCCTTACATACACATGATCTCCTACCTGGTATTCTTTAAAGTTCCTCTTCCAATCTACAAAGCTTTTTTTTCTATCTTGAGCTACTTTTAAATTGGCTCGCACCTTTCTGACTGTTTCTTCCATCTCTTTTAGCATCTCAGGGCCCAACATAAGTCTGTCTTCCGGTCCACCCCAACTGGAGAGTGTACGACATTTCTGTCCATAAAGCACTTCAAATGGGCTTATCTGTAAAGATGCATGATAACCATTATTATAAGCAAACTCTACTAGATGAAAATATTCTTCCCACTAGGACGGTTGCTGCATCACATATGACCTCAGCATATCTTCTACCACTTGGTTCACCCGTTCAGTCTGTCCGTTAGTCTGCGGATGATATGCAGTGTTGAAATTTAGTTGAGTTCCCAATCCCTCAAACAAAGTCCTCCAAAATGCTGATGTAAACTTAACATCTCGGTCAGAAATTATAGTTTTGGGTAAACCGTGCAACTTAAATATGTTTTGCATAAAAATATTTGCAATTTGTGTTGCTTGGTAAGTGGACTGTACTGGTATGAAGTGGGTTGATTTGCTTAGTTTGTCCACCACTACCATGATGGAATCATTGTTCCTTTTGGATTTAGGTAATCCTGTTATAAAGTCCATAGTATTGATCTCCCACTTCCACTCTGGTATGGGTAATGGCTGTAACAATCCAGCAGGGTGTTGATGTTCTATTTTAACCTGTTGGCACTCTATGCAACACGCCAAATATTCTGTCACTTCCTTCTTCATGCCCGGCTAGTAGTATTCCTTCTGAAGTGATGTAATGAGCTTCTAGTATCTCGGGTGTCCTACATAAGGACTCTTATGAAATTCATCCAAAATCACTTTTTTGATGTCATCTTGGCTGGGTACATATATTCTCTTCCTGTAGTACAACATACCAGCTGCATTCAGTGCATAACCTTGTTGCATTATGTGATTGGTTAAGTTCTGCACTTGTTGTTTTAATTGTTGATAAATATGATCTTGTTCAGCTGCCTTTTTAATTTCCTCGCTGAGGGTAGCCTGCCCTTCACTAAAAGCAATTTCGTAGAGGCAATGTACTTTTCGACTTAAAGCATCAACCACCCGGTTTTCTTTCCCTTTCAGGTTTTTAATCTTGAAATCGAATCCACTCAAGAAATCTACCCACTAAGCTTACCTAGTGTTTAAGGTCGGCTGGTTGAAATAACTAGTCACGCTGTGGTGGTCTGTCATCAATAAAAATTTCTTCCCCATCAAATAATGATGCCACATTTTTAAAGCATGTATGACAACAGTCAGCTCCATATCACAAGCAGAATATTTCTGTTCATGCTCTTTCAATTTTTGGGACTAGTAAGCGATCACTTTTCCTTCTTGCATCAACACTCCCCCTGCTCCTTCTTTACTCGCATCTGTTCAGACCACATAATCCTTTTCCAGGTCTACTATGCTCAATATTGGTGTGGTGGTGAGCAGATGTTTGAGTTGTTCAAAAATCCTTTGACATTCCGCAGTCCATTTAAATATTTTTCTCTTTTTTTGTAGGGAAGTGATAGGGTATGCCACTCTTGAAAACCCTTCCACAAACCGCCTGTATTATCTTGCCAATCCCATGAAAGATCTTATGTCTGCCACATCCTTCGGTACTGGCCACTCCATTATGGTCCTTATCTTTTCGGGGTCCACTGCAATACCCTCTTTGGTGATAATATGTCCCAAGTACTAGATCTGCTCCTTAAAGAAATCACATTTTCTATACTTGGCGTATAGTTGATGTTCCCGTAGTGTTTGTAAAACCAACCTGAGATGCTCCTCATGTTCTTTGACATTCTGGGAATATATTAGTATATCATCAATAAAAATTAATACAAACTTGTCTAAATACCGATGAAATATGTTATTCATCAAGCACATAAATTTCGCAGGTGCATTGGTCAACCCGAAAGGTAGTACCATAAACTCATAGTGTCCATAGCGAGTTTGAAAAGCGGTTTTGGCTATGTCCTCCTCCTTGATTCTGATTTGGTGGTATCCGGATCGCAAATCGATTTTTTAGAATACCGTTGCCCCTTTTACCTGATCAAAAAATCATCAATAAGGGGTAATGGATATTTATTCTTCACTGTCAATTTATTTAGTGGTCGATAGTCCATGCACATATGAAGGGTTCCATCCTTCTTCTTGACGAACAACACGGGAGCTCCCCAGGGTGACACACTGGGGCAGATGTATTTCTTGTCCAACAGCTCTTGCAGTTGCATCTTTAATTTTGTCAATTCTGGTACACTCATCCGATATGGCACTCGGGGCATCGAAGCTGCACCAGGTATTAATTCAATGGTAAAGTCTATGTCTCTCTTAGGTGGCAGACCTGGTATATCTTCGGGAAACACATTTGCAAATACTTGCACCACTGGGATGCTTTCCAAGGTAGCAGTTTTATCCTTTGAGTTGGCATAACCAACTTGAATAGCATATACTTGACATTTTTTCCTGATGCACTTTGCTAATTGTGAGGTGGTAATTGGCTGAATCTGTACCAATGTCACAATACCTTGGATCTCCTGTTTTTTCCCAGTTCATCTTGGTAAGAGATTGTCTTTGTTTTACAGTTTATTATGGACCAACATTTTTCCAGACAGTCCATCCCTATTAGCACATCGTATGATCCAAGGGGAAGTATGTTTAATTCTGTCGTCATTGTCTGGCCTGCTATTTTCAATGGACAATTATTGACCTTGGCTAGCACTGGCCTTTTTGCCCCTGTTGCGAGCTGAACTAGCCAAGGGTTTTTAAACTTAACAGATTGCAATTTACAATTTTCCACAACCTTGGGACTAACATAACTTAATGTAGCTCCAGGATTAATTAAAACAGATACAGTTCGATCAAAGATCTTACCTTCGAACTCCACCATAGTCGGTTGATATTCAACTAGATGATCCTCGAGGGCAACATTAATTCTTGGTATGGTCCGAGCCACGTCTCCCACTATAGATGCTTCATAGATCTATGACACTTGATCATTACCCTTTTGGTGAGGGCAATTCTTAAGGTAGTGTGGCCCGCCATAGCCCCAACATTGTACTAGCGGTCTTGCTGCCCCTTCATTATCAACTCTGCCTGGTTGCTCACTAATTCTGGATTCGATGGGTGGCTTTAATCTAAGCTGGTTTTTGGGCTTGTTCTCGCTGTTTGGCCCCTTGGAAAGTCCCCTACTGAAGCTACCACAAGCACCCCTGGCACCCACAGTCATCTTACTACCCTTTCTATCAGTCCACCGCTTTCCAAAATTTTCTCCCTTCTATTTGTTCTGTTAATAGCATATCCTAGCTTTCCTATCGCTTCGTCCATTTCTTTCGAGTTGTCAAACTCAATTCTTTCCCTCATTGCCTAGGGTAGAATCCTAACAAACCGTTGTACTTTTGCCTTTTCCTCCTGTATATACGATACGTAGTGGAGAAGAGAGGTAAATTTAGTGATAAATTCATCCATTGTCTGTTGCCCAAGTCGTAGATCATGAAATTCCCTTGCCTTTTCGTCATAAAAACGTTCAATCAAATATCTTTCCTTAAAGTATCTTTGAAAAGTTTCCCAAGAAATACTCTGCTCATGTACCCCCCCTTACAATCTTGACCTCCTCCCACCATAAGGTAGCTTTGCCTTGCAGCTAGAAAATAGCCAGTCGCGCCTTGAGATTGTGATCATACTCGTATACTTGGAAATATTTGTTCATATTAATTAACCAAGCCTCTGCTGCCTCCTCCAACTCCCCATCGAAGTATGGCGGCTTGATCTTTCGGAACTCCCCCTGCAACTCTATCCGCTGTCTCTTTGAGGTTCGATGTTCAAAGGCATTGTCAGATTTCTCCCCTCGATTATCTTCCCTTCCTTCTGTCTCCTCCTGATCGATATGATAAACTTGTTCCTCCGACACATGCATATGTTCAAGACTGGGATTCAACTGGCGTTGATTTTGTTTATCTAACAAACTTTTCATGATTTTCTCCTATTCCATGGTTAATCTTGCGTTGTCCTCCCGTAGGTGAGCCATCTCGTTCTTCAATTCCTGAACTGTTTCCAATATCGTTAGATTGGTGTTGCGAGCCTCCTCCCCCAATTGCACCCATAATTCAGGATTATTCTGAGGAAAGGTTGTGGTTTCTGGGCCATCCACATTCCTGTGAGGAGCGCTGCTCGTTCTCCTCATAATCTGTTGTTGCCTGATTCCCTGATTTCATCAGGTTAGTAAACTTCAAACATGTAAAGATATTTAAATAACATTGTTTGGTAGCCCTTGCTTAGTTTTCCTCCTATTACTCTTAAGTTCATTATCACTATTAGCCAGAGGCCACAATATAATAGTTTGGCTCTGATACCACTTGTAAAAGCTCCAAACAGTTAAACATAGTAAAAATACATAAATTAAACATAGTAAAAAAAAAAATAGTTATATTGCGATAAATGCTATGGTGGATATGACATTTACGGATTAACCATTTAATTCAAGTTTGGAACAGTTAATACGGTTCAGTCTACATGTGTCAAACTTTATGGTTGAAGTATTATCCCATGTGATTAACCTAATCACAACATGGATGGTACACAGGTGTCAACCCTTACCTTATTCCCGCTATCAACCTCATCAAAATCGGTGATTTTTTATTGGTTATGTTTTTAATGTCTTGCTCTGCCACGGTACATGGCACGCACATGGTCTATCTTTGCAGTGGTTCTCCTCGGGCTCGACGTTGCATCAACAAAGGAAGTTGGGTGTGAAGATCTGACAGTCAGCCTTGTCTTCATTTGGCTCAAGCCTTCAATCGACTATTTGGTTTTCCTTTCTATTTTTCCTTTACTCTCGGGACTCCGTTCCACCTTTTTCCATGCCTTACATGGTGCTGGATCTACCTACGGCGCTGGGTTGGAAACTCGATGCATGGTCTCCTCTGCACAACCACGAGTTCATTCTCGCACTGCAACTCCCAGATGAAGGCAAGGTAAACTCGGATAATTTTAATTTCCTTAGGCACAATACCATTTATTGATACAATGTTTCCCTTCTCAATGCTAAGCAGTTATAGTGTTTTCTTAAAGGTGTATCATCAGAGGAATTGACTACTTCACCGAATAGAAAGCTCTGCTTCCAGCCAAACCCCTCTGCTCGCAGCTTCTCGGGTAAGCAACGAACACAGTTTTCTGGGTTGTTGGAAATCTCGTTGTTTTCTCTCTTTTAGGTGCACTACCTCCTAGCTCCTAGATTTTCATTGTTGAAAGTATGAGAAGCGAAGATGGCCGAAAAACTCTGCGCTGTTGTTGGGTACTCCATTCTGTTGCATTCAAGAGTTTGATGTATATTTAAATCTACTGAGTCTATTGTCCATTGTGGTTTACGAAGAAGAATTCTTGAGTTCTTGGGGCTTAGTATGCTTTCGGGCAAACCCTAGTTAGCTCTGCATGTTACTATATTTACTATATTGCATTCTGAGATGATAATTTTCCTAAGAACCGCACCCTGATTTTTGTATAGCACGGTTTCCTATTTTTAGGCATGCAACCAAGGGTTTGATTGTGTATGTCATCAACATGCCTATTCTGTTGCAATGTTTGTGTTCAGATATAATTATATGTTTACTTATTTGTTACTATTGTTGTGCTGAGAATTAGTAAATTCATTGTTAAGAATGCCAGTATGGTTCACACCAGGTACTTGACTGAAAGAATTAATCTATCAATGGTTCTCCATTTCAAATGTTAAGTTCTCTTTTATTTGTTGTTGTTTCATTAGATACAGAATTCGTTTGAGACTGTTAGGTGGTTTTTCCTTCCTCTGATGCTAAGGGTTCTCCTGTTGCAAGGGTTTTTGGGGTTTCTTGAATGGGTCGAGTCACATGTAATTAAAGTCTCCTGCATTGTTTTGGTCGACTCAGGTCCAGGTTATGGGACGTTGACCCTAGAGCCTTCTGGGTCCTTTGGTTGCTTTACAGCTTCTTTCTAGGTTAATAATTGTCGGTAAGTGCTGGTGATGAACTGATGTTACTGTTTCGTTTAGAATGGACAAAAAGATAAAACATGCATAATTCCGTAATCTCTGCTATCTTGCAGCATTGCGTTGTTTAACAGGGTGGCTCGGCCTTAAGCTTGACAGCCTTCTGGACAACCTTTGTCGCAGAAGAGACTATTATTCTTACTTAGGGTTTGACACAATGAATCTGGATACTTTCTTGCCAAAGACTCAGGTCTTATTCCTTAATTTTTCTATTCTCCGTCTGTAATGTCTTAGGGGTTTACACAGTGTAGAGTTGTCCTCCTATCCGCTTGATTTTCTACCTTTTCTTTTTGATGAGGGTTACCAGAAATTATTGATTTCTTAGGACATCTACATGGTCTAACTGCTTTCAATTTTATATGGACTACGTAGATTACTTTACAGAGCAACAGAATTTTAATCTCATTTATCATTGAGGAATCTATACATACTGTATTGAGTATCAGGGTTTAATTTTCATAATATAATCTATACAGAGTAAACAAGATTTAATCCTAGACCTTATTGAAGAGAAATTAATAATTTTCCTAAGCCTACTTTTCCTGTAAGGTTTCCTTTGTTCTTACTTGCAAACATAGTAATTCTTTGTACCTAATTCCAATATTGCAATTGAAGCATTCTTTAGTTAAGAATCACCTCTATTCTCTTCTGCTTGTCTTCCACCCGACCATGAGTTGGGTCCTCCTCGACCCACCCTGCCCCCAAGCACTCTTGTAAGACCACTATCTTCTGCAAGATTCTAGCACTGCAAGCCTGCGTATCTGGTCATCACCCTACTTAGCGTCTTCTGCAAGATACGAGCATTCCAAACCTGCGCTATCTGGTCATCACTAGACTTAGTGTCTTCTGCAAGATTCTAGCATTCCAAGCCTGCGCTATCTGGTCATCACCAAACTTAGCATCCACTGCAAGATTCTAGCACTCAAAGCCTGCGCTATTTGGTCATCACCAGACTTAGTGTCTTTTTCCCCCTTCTCCGTCTGTCCCTACAACATAGTTTTCTTTTCCTTCCCCTTGCTTCCTTTTACTTTGGAAGCATCTACAGTTGGGGAAGGTAGTTAGGGTTTTACTGGTAACTGTCATTCTTAATATTTTTACCTCTTTTCATGAGGAGTCGCTAGATCCATTGACAATAATGAACAACATAACAATAATTAACGACACAATTAAATTCAAACAATAATGGTAATAATTATTCAATTTACCCCAAAAGTAACAATAGTTAAACAATTGAACTTACTGCTGTTAATAAAATATCACAGCGTTACTATGGGCATTACAGGCACTTCGATTGTGCAAGAGTTACCCATCAAACTTGTGATTTCAATAATTTACTGCCAAAAAAATTACACTGTAAAAACTCACAAAAAAAACTTCCAAAAAATTACAGTAAAGACAACTCCATTTTTATCCCGTAAAGTTTTTCCGAGACCTTACAATTTCCGAGACCTTACAATTTGTTGGCTTAATGAATTTTCCTTACTGTATTGCTCGAGACCGTACGAACTTTGAAAAGTGTTTGACGTTACATTACTTTCATCTTTGATTAATTAGAAAGGCACATTGCTATTGAATATCTAATAGCAATATTGAGTTTTGCAAATTTCCCTTTTTTATAAATATTGATATGAAGTTTGCAATATACAATTTTCATTAAATTATTATTTTAACTTTGTATTATATTTTTTGTGTTTACTTTGTAAAATAGGTAAAATATTACGATATTTTTAGTTTAATTCTTAATTAATATTTATATTAGAGTTAGGAATAGACCTAGGGTAATTCGGTGATCACTAAAATACTAAACCATTTTAATTATATTTACAAATAAAGAATATTATTTTCGAAACTATTTTTCTTAATTTCTCTCCTTTCGCAATGATGTTTTATCTGATTACGAAATACTTTTCTAGGAACTTGAAATTTAAAGAATTTTTTTATTTTTTTAAAATTTTTTTAATGAAAATTTAAAATTTAATGATTAATTATAAAGATATTTTAAAATAAATTAATTAAATAAAATTGTTTAATAATTTTCTGTTTATTTTTTAGGATTATATTATGTTTAATTTTAAGTAAAAATCAACGGGCAAAATGTTGAGTGTAAGTGTTTCCAACCACCAATATGATTACTATCAAAACTAAATCATTAATTAATTAAAATTAAAATTATAAATTAATTATAATAATAAAATTGTAAATTAACTATATTTAATTATAAAAAAATAGAATTTTAAATTAATAAACAACAAATAATTATTAATATTATAAAATAAAATTACAATAATTTAATATTTTAAAAATCAATTTAAATTATATTGAAGATGAAAAATTTAATAATTTAAAATTAAGGGTTAACCTAAATTTTAGTTAGCAATAATTAAGAAAAAAAATTCAAAATCATAAAATAGTAAACTAGAAATTTAATTAGGAAAATTTAAAAGCATAAAATAATAATGGAATCTGCTATGGAGGTGGAGGAAGTGTCCCGATGATTAAAAGTGGTCAGAATTTTCATAAAACAATTTCAAAAAATCTTGTAGAGATAGTGTTTGAATCATATTTTTGATGGTAGAAATAGATTCAGCACCATCAAAAACTTCTACTACACCTAAAATTATGAATTTTAATAACTTTTACTTAAATTTACAAATATCTTAGATAAATTTTTTTATGACTAAAATTTCTATAATTTTTAAGGAAAAAAAACGTATTTGTTAAATTACCACACTAATAATTGAGAATCAAATATGATTTTTCTTCTGAAAAAGACAATAATAATTGAGAAACCGAACCAGGCCAAATGCATGGTGGGTACCTAATAATTTGAAGAGGAATGGTGGTCAATGGGGCAATAAGATTCTTCGCAGAAGCATCGAGGTTGAAGCCGACCGCCATGGCCATAGTCATAGTTCATAAGAAAAGTCAAATTTGAAAAATATCGACTTCTAGTCGCTCAATTGGGTCGTCCTTTCATGGTGGCTTCCCAGCTTTTTCTGATTACATACGTTGTGGGTGTCTTAATTTACTGAGGTGTATGAAGATGGCAAACCAATTATTTACCCAACCATTCAAATTTTTGGAGATTTATATATATATTATTAAAAAAATATATAAAATATTTAGATTTCAATATTAATTTTTAATATTTAATTTAGATATTAATAAATGAATTAATTATTGATTATATTAAGTGTTATATTTAATTAATAGTCTTTTTCAAAGGATCAATAGATTTAGTATTTTGAAAAATCTAGATATTTGTTTTGCAAATTAAACGACTTAAATTCATAATTTTAGAAAAATTACATTAGATTTTGGACAAAATTAACTAAAAAAAGATTGGAAAAAACCATTTCGTCTATAAAATTAAACTTTGATTCCAAAGTGTTAAAAAAAATCGGTTATAAAGTAAAGTTGTAGTGGAATATCCTATTAATTTGATTTGTTTTGACATGAACAAGAAATTTAATAACTTTCTTTTAAATTTAATAAAAAATATTTTAATATTGAAAATTAATATTTATAATATTATAAATAAAATTATAATTTAAATTATCAGCTTATTTTTAAATAAAAACAATTAATTTTTATTTTAGCTACATAAATTTTAGTTTATTAAAGATTAAAAAAAATATAAACTCTTTTCTAAAATCAGTAAATGTTTTAGTATTAATTTTTACTTTTAAACTATAAACTAAAAACTAATGAATTAAAGGCTGGAAAACACCTATAAATTTACTTAATTACATATATCTCACATTATCAAGATTAAGCAATAATAAAAATTAATTAAGTTATAATTTTATTTTAAATTTTTATCATTTGTTACAAAACGAATTAGTATGAGTTTACATATATAAAATACTTAATCATAAAGATTCATTCCCACTTTGGCTAATATTGTCACTTACTAATGCCACATATCCAAAAAAACCATAAGTCAAGTTCATATGCCACTTTCTAAAATTAAGAAATTTAATTAAAATGGTAGAAGGATAATAATTACTTTTAAGAGAAATCTCAATAGTCGATTTGTTACCAGTAATAGGAAGTTTTGTGACTAGTAATAAGAACATTCTAGAATATTAAGTGGAGCTTGTAATTTAATCACTGATAATTAAATTAAAATTATAACAAGATTCTTAACCACAGAGATTCACTCCCACTTTATGACGTAGATTCTTAACATGTAAATAGACTTTGCTATAATACCATGAGCCAATACCACATACTCAAAAAACCAAACCCAATCTCAACCTTTGATTTGTAATTTCTATAAAGAATATTGTAGAATATTATGTGGAGCTTAAATCTCTACCATCCACTTAATAATTATTCACAATTAATTTAAAATTCTAAAATCCCTATTCCAAAATAAATATCCCTTTGAGCATAATTATAATAGATACATGTCTTAATATTAATTCCTTTTATTCTTTAGTATATTAATGATCTTATTGAGGGAGAGGCTCATTCTACAACCCAGTATAATGTGTAACCTTTCTACAACCCAGTATAATGTGTAACCTTGTTGGTTTGTCATCAAAGTTGAAATTTTGCTCATATCAGACAATTTTTTTTTTTTTTTAATCTAAAAATAAAATAACTATACAAAACATTTAAATAATGTCTACTCATAAAAAAAAAAAAATTAAGTGAAGAAATTGGATCCATGTTGGCTCATGCTAAATCTATATTTAAGATGGATCTATGTTGGTAATTAATGCACAAATAAGTGGACTCTAGTGCCATTTTTTTAATTAAAAATTCAAATGTTGCCTGTGCTATTAGATTTTAAAAATCCATTCATGAGACTTGTGTAAAGCCAAGTGCAATCACGAATTGATTTTTAAACATTTAGATACCTCTAAGTCATAGTCTTTTAGAACATAATAAGTCCCACAAGTCAAGAACACACTTAAAGACTTAAAAATCTATACAGTGACAATTTACCAGACAAATGGATATTTAATAGGTGTTAAATGTCTATTCTTAACTTGGGGGTATAATGAGTCTTACAAGTCAAGAACACACTTAAAGACTTAAAAATTTAAACAGTGACAAGTTACCAAACAAATGGATATTTAATAGGTGTTAAATGTCTATTCTTAACTTGGGGAAGAATAAGAAGCTGAATACGTTTTTGTATTCAAGCTTCTGTGATCCATAATGAATTAAGCAAAGTCTTTCGGTAGAAATCACATAAGAGAAATTTTTGGCTGACGTGTTTCGAACAAACAAGTGTGGTTCATCATCAGGACTAGATGTCATGGCAAAGGCTTAAATAGAGAGCAATGTAGAGACATAATTTCAAGTAACGACTATATTTGAACAATAATATTTAAATTATGATATTAATTTATTAATATTATTTAAAAACAAATATCTATTAAGTAATGGCATATTAAACAATAGTTTTTTTAAAATATATTTAAATAATTGATAATAGTTTATTAATTACTTAAATAATATTAATAGTAACGGCTAGAATTAAATGGACCTAGTTTTTGAAAAAATAATATTTAAATTAATTTATTAAGACCAAATATTAGTAGTTTTCAAAAATAATATTTAAATAATGATATAGTTATTAATTTATTAACAAAAATCAATAATTAACAGCTATATTAAATAGCTAGTTTTTGAAAAATAATATTTAAATTAATTTATTAAAACCGAATATTATTAGTTTTTGAAAAATTATACTTAAATTATGATATTATTTTATTAATTTATTAAAAACAAATATGAATAAGTAACTACTATATTAAACAACTAGTTTTTGAGAAATAATATTTAAATTGATTTATTTAAAAAAATAAATCAAAGCCAAACTCTAAACAAGGAGGGAAGTCAAAAATTATAAAAACGAGTCAAGACCATAATTGAGACAAGATCATTTGATAAATAAAATAATTAATGGAAATAAAATAAACTAAATTTGTCAATCCATGAGGTAACTCTTCAAATGAGAAAATGTTTATTCATTTGGGTTGTTCATAGTTATATACATGAGGGAGTGACTCTTGAGTTTCATCTCCCGATGACTCTTTATTTTCTCTTATTAATTATTTACATTATTTACAATTGTTCACCCAATCTCTATGATTAGGTGTCAACATTCCCCCCTCCCCCCCCTAATCTGAAGGGATGTTGGTGAGTCCAAGCATCGTTCTAAATCTTTCAAGCTTTTCTCTTCCAAGCACTTTGGTGAAAATGTCTGCAATTTGCTCATTAGTGGAACAATGGTGAAGATGGATTATTTTGGCCTCAATATGATGTCGAATCAGATGATATTTTGTATTGATGTGCTTTGTTCGATCATGGAACTTTGGGTTCTTGGCCAAGTTTATTGCAGAGGTATTATCAATTATGGGTGGAGTCGAATGTAATTGTTTTACCTGCAAATCTTCCAGAATTTTCCCGAGCCACACAATTTCTTTTGTTACCTCAGTTGCTGCCACATATTCTGCCTCTGTTGTTGAATTTGCTAGAATTGATTGTTTGTTTGATCTCCAGGAGATAGCTCCCAATCCAAGACTCATAGCATAACCAGAAGTAGATACCCCAGTTTCTTTGTCAGAGTATCCAATCAAGCTGACGTCACCCACCTATGTATACTTGAGTCCAAAGTCTTGAGTTCCCTTCAAGTACTTTAGAACTCTTTTTACAGCAAACCAATGTCCCTCACAAGGCTTTTGCATAAACCTGGAGAGGATTCCAACAACAAACAAAATGTCTGGTATGGTAGTAGTCAGGTACTTGAGACTTCCTACAAGCTGTCTATACTTTGTTGCATCCTCAAATTCTTTTCCTTCAATGGATGTGAGCTTTAAGTTTTGTTCCATTGGAGTAGTTGGAGGATTGCATTCAACCACGCCAAACTTGTTCAACAGATCTCCAATGTACTTCTTTTCAGAAAGGAATATGGACTTCGAATGTTGAATTACTTCAATACCAAGATAGTAATGAACATTAGCCCAAATCAGACATTTCAAAACTTTTCCTCAATTCCTTTTTTATGGATGCAATGTAGCTCTCATTTTTCCCTGTCATCAAAAGATCATCTACATATACCACAAGATATACAACTATTTTTCCAACTTTCTTGACAAACAAAGTTGCATTATCAAGATCATAATGTTTGAAATTGAGTTTCAGAAGATGCTCAATTAATTTTTCATACCAATCTCGCGATGCTTGTTTGAGGCCATACAAAGATTTCACAAGTTTGCATACTTTATGTTCATGTCCTTTAACAACAAATCCTTCAGGCTAGGACATAAAATCATTCTCTTTTAGATATCCATTCAAGAAAGCAATTTTTACATCCATTTGATGGACTTTCCAATGATTTTGAGCTACTAGGGAAAAGAGTGTCCAGATGGTAGCCCAATTTTCTGTGGGGACAAAAGTCTCCTCATACTCAACCCCTTCCTTCTATACAAAACCTTTTTCCACAAGCCTGGCTTTGTGCTTGTCAAGTGAGCCATCAACTTTATACTTGTTCTTGTAGACCCACTTGCAGCCAATTTGTTTGGTTCCCAATGGAGGATCAACCAGCTTCCAAGTGCCATTATTTATCAAGACATCATACTCCTTTTGCATCACTTCTTTCTAATCATCATGAGAAGCAGCTTATTTGAAGGAAGTTGGTTCAAAATCTGTAGACAAATTCAATTCACAATCATAAGAAACATACATATTAAGAGTTGAATTAGAGTCATCCACATCACCTCCATTTTGTCAGGTTGAGTTTCTTGTTCCTGTCTTTCCAACCTCATTGAGATGAATACTTTCAAGTGTCTTTTTCAGCCACTTTGGGGGAACTTTATGAGATGGTCCAGGTTGCTCGGTTGATTGAGTTGGGACTGAATCAAGATTGAGTCTCCCAATTCTGTCAATCACATCACTCAAAGTATCATTAGTGGTTGGAGTTCCATGTGGGGGAGAGAGTGCTTCAGAAGAAGATTCCACATGTTGGTCCAGTATAGGAATCCCCCCTTCAAGATGTGTAATTTGATTACCAAATTCTTGAAATGATTTTGCATTTGCGAATCTATGCAAGCGATCAAGTTGCCGCTCAACAACATTGTCAACTTTGGATTATTCAAGAAAGAATACATCTCTAGATACAACAAACTTTTTATTGACTTCATCATAGAGACAATAAGCTTTGGAGGTGTTTGAATACCCCAAGAAATTACACTTACGACTCCTTGCACGAAGTTTGTTTCTAAGTACCTTTGGTATCAAGGCATAACAAGTGGAACCAAAGACCCTGAGATGCTTTACCAAAGGAATGTGCCCATACCACATTTCATAAGGAGTCTTGTTTCCAATAGCATTAGATGGACATCTATTCTTTACATATACAACACATAGAATTGCATCAGCCCAAAACATCAATTTTACATTCTTGAAAAACATCATGGAGCACACCATATTTAAGATTGTCGTATCCATTCTTTCAACTACTCCATTTTGTTGGGAATTATAAGGTACAATTGTTTGATGTTTGATCCATGTTGGCGAAGATAGTTTTCAAATTCATTTGAAGTGTATTATTTTCCATTATCAGTGTGAATATAGCCAATATGAGATTGTGCATCATTTTCAATCCATGTACGAAAGTTTTTTAATGTTTGAAAAGCATCAGATTTGTTCTTCAATAAATAAACCCAACACATTCTGGTGTAGTCATCAATAAATGTCATCATATATTCATTTCCATTTGTAGAAGGAACATGCATTAGACCACATAAATTTGAATGAATGAGTTCAATTTTTTTATGTGCCCTAGAATGTGAATCATGAAAACACTGTTTGCTATGCTTTCCTAGAATGCAAGCATCACATTGCTTAAGTTTCCTAGGAATTATAGGCAAACCAGTAACACCACTTTTCTTCAACAAGCGGAGGCTGTCATAGTTCAAGTGTCCAAATCTAGCATGCCATAATAAACATGATGGACATTTGGTGTATATGGAGGAGGGTCAATGTATTGACTGAACAATGGAAGGGAGGTATTAAAAAAATTAGAGTTATTTATTGTGCAATGGAGTTATATGGAGGAGTGCATTTGTATGGAGAAGCAACGTTCAACAGTGCATTGAGCAGCTTCAAAATTTGGAAGGAAGCATTATATGGGTGCAACAAAGCGCTTTGATGTTGAGGTATGAGGGGTGTATGGACTGGGAGTGGTGTATGACGGGAACTCAAAGCATGACGTTATGCCACGGAGGGTGTGGTGCAACGGGGAGCCATAGAGGGTGGTAACTGGGAGTCGAACTGTGAGGAGGCACAACGAGTGGTGGGACTGGCACTGCAAGTTAAGAGGAAGCAGATAGTGGTATGGTGGATGTACGTGGAGCAGCGATAGGGAGGGGGTGTGACAAACACCACAAAATAAATAAAACAGTTAGGCCAGTGAGGAGGGCGTTGAATTATATAACTGAACATATATGGAGGAGGGGTCGTATGGGAGCAACGTATGGAGTATGGGCTTAGGAGCAGCGCAATGTGGTAAGATTTTAACCTAGTGTATGGAGTGATGTGAGCCCCTTTTCAATCCCTTCGGTATTTATATAATTGACTTGTGTAGCTGTGAGAGAATTGCAGTGAAATTACTCAGAACCCTTACCATTTTTTATCGCTCTTAATACCTTTGCCCAACTCGTTCCCTTCATTCCTTCTGTGGCAATGTCGAATATCGTTTCTTTCCTCACATCACTGTGTTTGACATCACGACCAGATGGATATTCTTCTATTGAAGAAGATAACTTCCCTTCTGAAAAAAGGAGCCTCCCTCCTACCCGCTTCGTCTCCTATTGAAGAGGGTAAGGGCAATTTGTTTGAAAAAGGAGGCAGTGTTGAAACAAATGTGGATGTACACCAAAATTATCATGCAGAGGGCAGAACTCAAAGAATGATAACAAGCAAAGAAATTGACAGAAATGACAGATTCTGGAGCTACCAGAAAAATGGCATAAGGGAGTTACAGGAGCAAAATACAGAAAATAGAGGTTGGCTCTAATAACATGTCAGGCCAAGAGGTAACTCCTCCAATGAGAAAATATTTATTTATTTGGCTTGTTCATAGTTATATACATGAAGGAGTGACTCTTGAGTTTCATCTCCTGATGACTCTTCATTTTCTCTTATTAATTATTTACACTATTTACAATTGTTCACCCAATCCCTATAATCAAGTGTCAACAAAATTAAAAATAATTGATGGAAATAAAATAAAATAAAACAAATATATACACAAGTCAAAATAATAAAAAATAAGGGTAAAAATAAAATTTATATGAAATATCCCCGGATGCGGGTGCTGAAAGGTGACATTAAGGTGATGGGACGGGTGTGCAGGGAAGGCCACCTGCCCGCCATGCGAAGAGGTGATGTGTACATAGGTGGAGAGGGACATTCCCGACGATGCTGGTTAAGAAACAAAGAACTGCAACAGAGGAGCATTAATGCTTCGTCCAATTTCGACTGCGCAACAGGGCTCGGCTCCTCGGCTCCCATGAATACCATAGTAATGGCAGGAGAGCTTCGAGGCAAGGGCAACAACAATATTAACGATGGCAGCACAGGCGTTACCATGTTAATTCAGGTTGGGTTTGGGGTTCTACTGCTGCCTCTCGTGCTGTTGAGTTTAAGCCCTGGTTTGAATTCTCAGGCCATCCCCTCAATTCCGAATTTTCAGCCTACTTTTGATTCTCTCGGCTCTCTGCATCCCAATTCGACTCTGCCCAGCTCTGTTATCATGGTTCGGCCTCGACAGCGAATGCTCCGCCGTCGAGGCTCCACCCGAGGAGGGTCCTCGCACCCTTCAGTCGATGCGGAGACCTTTCCTCACTGCCATTGCCACTGCCATTTCCCTCATGCTGGAGGTGAAAGTTTTCTTAGGCAGAGCCAACTCCTGGAAGCCAGCTCTCTTGGGTCCTCGTCCTCGCCTTTTTTCGGCTCAGCAGTCTTCACCTTCAATATCCCTCTGAACTGCCCCTGGATCAACGCCCATGTCTCGATGCTATATATTGAGGAGGCCCAAGACGAGGGCGAAACCAGTGCTCAACGAGAGATGACCTCACCAGTTGATACCGCGAAAGCTATGGAGACGCCCTCGGCAGATCTGGGGAAGGCAACGGAAAGACCATCCAGCCAGAAGGAGGACATCCAGATGGAGCCCGTCATGACTGCATCGAAGGAGATCCAAGCTTAGGACACAGAGGAATATGGCTGGTGCAGGATTGTGGAGGAGGTCCCAGAAGAATAATTGCTGCTCCGTCTCAGGTCACGCTGCCCGGAAGGGATTTTGTCTATTCCTTTTTGGCTTTGTCTTCGTGTCAAAATGTTTGTGTTAGTGTGTCAATGTGGCATTGTGCCAACACTTCTGTTCAAGGCTGGTTTTTTAACACATGGATGGATACTCTGTGTCAAAAGTTTTTGAATTCCCCTGCGCGGGATTGCTCTTTTGTTTGCTCTCGCCCCTGTGTGGGAATGACTAGTGGTCTGGTTCATCCTCCTTTATTGCGACAGATGCTGTTCCATGGTGCCATTTCTTCTAGGCAGCTGGATCTTCTAGACAGTTTGAATGTATTTGTACTCTGTTTTTGTATATAATAGAATAGTTTTACCAAGAAATATATATATATATATATATATAAAATATATATATATATATATATATATATATATATATAATATATATTATAATATAATATAAAGAAAAATAATCATAAATAAAGCAAGGTCAATAATAAAATATATGTGGTTGAGGCCCATTAAACAAATAACAAAAATACTAAAAGGAGTTAAGACCGAATAGGATGATAAAATACATAAAAAAACGAAGGATCAAGAAAATAAACTCTAATGAAGAATAAATCCACAACAAATATTATAAAAAAGACGCCAATACCTACATAGATAAACACACAAACAAAATAAATCCCCAAAAGAAGCCTAAAAAACTAGAAGGACAAGACAACGACCCAACTTCTACTAATATTCCAACCATAATCTTTATTCAAATTATTGGGTATTTTTTCAATTTCTAGGGCCTCCCTCAATTTACGATGATGTAAATGACTTACCCTAGCAACGACTTGGGCCTCCTTAATGCATATGTGATACTTAGATTTATTTGCATGGTCCGCTAAAGTAGAGGAGTGGGTCCTGCCATGCTTGATGTTAGCAGCATGCTCACGAATCCTTTGATTAATCGAACGACCAACCTCACCAATGTAGGGAGTTCCATAAGAGCATGGGATAATATAAACACCCTTCATATTCTTGGGGTCCACTGGATCTTTTACAGATCTAAGGGAGCTCCGGATGATATTTAAAGGCCTAAATGTTGAAGCCATCTTATGCTTCCTTATGATCCTTGCAATCTTGTTAGTGGTGCCTTGGATAAAAGGAAACTGAACACCATAAAATCGATCCTTGGTATCATTCTTAGCACTAGGACCTTTTTCAGCTCTGAGGAAAGCCTTAGTACATTGGTGTCTACTATACCCATTATTAAATAAAACACTTAGGAGATGTGCTTTCTCTTCATTGAGATGGTTGTCATCAGAAACTCTTAAAGCTCTAGTCACTAAGGTGTTATGAACACCAAGATTTTGAGTTGGGAAATGATGAGAATTAACATGAAGATATTGTTTCGTATGAGTTTTCTTATGAAATAACTGATGAGAAAAAGAGGCATCATCATTCCTTGAGAGGAGGATGTCAAAGAAGGGCAGACTACCATTACATTCAAATTCCATGGTGAACTTTATAGAACTAAATTGAATTTTTTTTGAATTAATAACCGGAGAACCCACAGTATGAGTGTTTTTATGCCAACGTTTCAAATCCCAACTGGGATCCATCATCAGGACTTTAAGAATGATGATACAAGATGAGTTGCCTTGGCTGAACACTCCGCAAGGACGAAGCACCATATATGCCTCGAAAACACATCAATTATCGCAAGGGAGGAGCAGCAGCAGAGATGGAAGATCAGAGAAGCGCTTGAAATTATTAAGCATCGTCATAATCTAAACAGAGATAACGGTATGGAGATTAGCAGCAGCTGGCTTCCCTTGATCAAGGAATCAAGATCGCAATCTAACCCCAGGTATAACAAGTAAGCAGGTAAGATTTTCGAATAACCCTATTTTAATATTAACCAATTTTAATAATTAA
>APFE030511104.1:50479-109637 GCA_000404065.3 Pinus taeda
ATAAAATTAATAATAATAATTAATAAATAAATTTCAGTCGACAATGTGTTGTTCCAAAAATTTAACTTCATAGTATTTATTTCTCTAAAGCAGCTCATCTTGTATCATCATTCTTAAAGTCCTGATGATGGATCCCAGTTGGGATTTGAAACGTTGGCATAAAAACACTCATACTGTGGGTTCTCCGGTTATTAATTCAAAAGATACAAACCATAGATCTCTCAAATCCAGGAACTAAATTGATTGTTAAGATGGAGGAAAAACAGTTCCAACTTTTCTTTACCATGGGGCTAGATGACACAAGTGTCATCCACAAACCTCTTCCACATCTTAGGTTGAAGACGAGAAGAAGCTAAGGCCTTTGATTCAAAATCCTCCATGAATAGATTAGCTACCATAGGGGGGAGGGGGGAACCCATGGCGACACCGCAAGTTTTCTCATAGAATTCCCTTATTTAGTTGGTATTTGTCTTACTTCTACTTCTACTTTATAAACAAAATAATTAACTCAATCTATAATCTCTAAACATATATTTTTTGTGATCTATAATATGTTTTCTAAAAATCACATTTAAAACATTAAATCAATATATTTCGAACTACTAGATATGATTCATTATCAAAATTAAAATTATAAATAATTAATTAATCATAATTATTAATTAATTATAATAATAATAAATATAAAAATATATAATTTAATATAAAATATTTAAATTAATAAAAGCACACATATCATTTATTAATATTATAAAATAAAACTACAATAATTTAATATTTAAAAATCAACTTGAAATTATATTGAAGATGAAAAATTTTAATAATTTAAAATTAAGATTTTCATACAAAATTTAACCGTATAAAAAAAAAAATCAAAAAATCAAAATCATAAAATAGTAAACGAGAAACCAAGTCAGGAAAATTTAAAAGCATAAAATATTAAATGAGAAACCAAGCCAGGCCAAATGCATGGCAAGGGCTAACCAGCTTGCCATAGGGCATTAAATGCCCTAGTACATGCATGTCTTATAACAATATAACATACCGTTTTTATTTTTAATTTATGTAATTACCAAGACTGTGTGTTATATTTTTATAAGGTATACATGTACCAAGGCATTTAATACCCTATAGCACTATGGCAGGGTGATTAGCACTTTCTCCAAGGCATGGTAGGTACCTAATAATTTTAAAAGCATTCGTGGTCAATGGAGCAATAACATTCTTCGCAGAAGCAGCGCGGTTGAAGAATAGGACAGCCGACTCTGTGAGCAGACTACCGCCATTGTCATAAGAAAAGTCAAATTTGAACAATATTGACTTCTAGCCGTGCTGGAATTGGGTTGCCCTTTCATGGCGGCCTCCGAGCATTTACTGATGAATTACGTTGTGGGTACATTAATTGACTGAGCTGTATGAAGATGAGAAACAAATTATAGCTTCTTGGACATTTGTAATTATTAATATAAATTTCTTTTACATTTTTAACATTATTAAAACAACCGTAATAAAATATTTAGATTTTCATATTAATTGAACGTAATGTATTGCAATATGTAATCATGATGTGTATAATAAACATAGTGATAAAATAGTATATAACTTAATTTTAAAGTGAATTTGGATTATTTTAAACTTACATAATATTATATATTCACATCAAATAAAATTATATATAAATATATTTAGAGTTTTTTTTTTCAGAGAGAAAAATATTTATAGTATTATATTGAGATAAAGAGTATATATTAGATACAACAAAGAGCCAAAAAACTAGCATCTTTGCGATCATATGGAACCAAAATCTTACAGATATAGGGCCATCCCTTGAAGATCAGAAACATAGACATAGCAAATACAATTTGACAAAATGCAAGGAACCAATTCAGATAAGTAAATACTGAAAGCCAAAAAGAGAAATCTGTGAAACATATCTGGATAGGGAAGAAAGAAAAATGATTAGATCATATTCCAAGGATGAAGAAATCTTGTATGAAGCAAGAACGGTCGTCTTCAGATATCATCAAAGACCAAGCACCAGGCTCAAGTGACAGACCTTCCTTCGACAGACGGTCAGCCTAAACATTATGGGAGCGGGGAATGTGCTTGATCCAGAAATACATAATCCGATCCATCCATCCAGAAAGATGTGGATAATTGATATGGCAGGCACCGCTGACATGGTCAATCATGACTTTTGAGTCTCCAAAAATAGAAATGTTCTGTATCTCCATAAACACACAGAAGGCAAGCAATCCAGCGAGAGCCCTTGCCTCAGCCAGGCTGTTAGTACCTCTCCCCCCGTTCCAAGATAAAAAATATTGCAGCTTCTCATCCATGATTACATGAACCCCACATCCACATATATTGAACTGTTCGGCCCCATCAAAGAATGCATCGGGCAAAGTATTGAGAGGGACTGCCTCCTCAATTTTTCGTTGCACATCCGTCTTGTGATTCTTTACAGGCAACATTCCGTGAGTGGCTAATATATGTTGCATAGAAGACATCAAAGACGCGAATCTTGGAAGATCTTGGCATTTCTCCATTTCCATAAGCACCATAAGACGATGATAAACAGAGAATGCCAAGATTCTTTTTGCGCACACCACCATTGAAAAGCATGCTGTACTGTAACAAAAGCATTGTGAGAAAAACCATAAAGCAAGGACAATTCGTACCAGATCTGTAGAGAGGAGTCGCATTGGAAAAACATATGAATGTTAGATTCCTCCGCTGCCTCACACATGGAACATCTACTCGGACCATGCCAGCACCTCCTCCGCAAGTTGTCCCAAGTCAAATTGCAGTTGTTGAAAACCAGCCATGTGAACAATATCATTTTAAGAGGGCAACCCAATTTCCAGAATTTAATGGGGAATATAGAGCAAGAGATTTGGGCCTTTGAATGAATCATATCAGCATATATATCTTTTACTCTAACAGGCACTTTTTTATTTGGAACACTCCATATAAGCATATCCGCAAAATCAGATCGATGGATGCCCAAACTGCATATATTTTTTTTTACTGAATTCCATTCTGAATGAAGCGTGACAGGCAGGTGAAGATCATGAGCGTCTTTCCAAATAGGAATAGGGCCGCACCAGGAAGAAATAATTTTATCCCATGTGAAAATACCATTTCTATAAAGAAAAGGTAACAAACTTTTAGGGATGCAAGAGCGCTCACGGTCGCCAGCTATGGAATCAATGCCGATGAAGACACGGTCGCCAGAGAAAAGGTTCCACCTCAGGTGTTGAAGGAAGTAATGTTGGAATTTCTTAAGACTGAGCCATATAGCAGAACCATGGCTAATTCCGATAAAACCCCTCCGATACCAAAAAACTAGATCTTTGTCTTGCAGGTATTTTTTCCTAATGGATGCTCTCTAAAGACCTTCGCCGAAAATGGCCCCCGTCAACGATTTGCATAATAGTGCTCTACCAAAAGAATGCATGTCGAGCAGGCCCCAACCACCATTCTTCTTTGGCATAGAGATCATTTCCAGCTTCGTTAGGTGAATTTTGATTTGACTGGAACTTCCACCGCAAATAAAATTTGCCAACAATCTATTTATCTTGAAGATAATGCTAGCCGGAAGAGAGTAAATATGAGCCTAATACACCGTTAACTGCGTCAAGACCGACTGAGACAAAATATATCTCCTGGCCAGAGAAAGAGCCCTGTTTTCCCAAGCCGAGATTTTTTTATAGAACCTTTCCAGGATCCAGTGCCAGTCCAACTGGAGTAACCTTTAGATTTTAATTGAAAACCTAGATATTTCATGCCATCTTTTATTGATTTCAAAACAATACCAAGTAGATCAGCAATCCAAATAACCATTTCCATGTTTGTATCATTATGGTGAAGGGAAGATTTACCTTTGTTAATATATAACCAGTGGCCCTCTGGAACCTATTAAGAATGTCGTTGAGGTAGATCCATGTCGTCCTACACAGCATGGCGAAGATGAGCACATCATCTACAAATAGATTATGTGATACATAGATACCCCTGCAAATCCTAACCGGCTTGCAACATTTTTCGGCCACGACCTTGTTTATCTAAAGACTGAGTGTGTTCATTGCCAAAATAAATAAGAGAGGGGAAAGGGGGCACCCCTGTCGAAGTCCCCTTTCCGCAGGAAAAAAAGGAGAAGGTATTCCATTAATAAGCACCGAATAATGGACATTTTCTACACATGGCATGATCCAATCAATGGATTGAGAGTTTAGTCTGATTTTAGCCAGCAAACACCTCAAGAATCCCCAATCCAGACAATCGTAGGCTTTCTGCAAATCAACTTTAAGAATGGACGAATCCATCGAATTTGTTATCATTGAAAACAGACTTTCCTGAGTGATGGCAACAACATCCAATATGTTGCGGCCTTTTAAGAAAGCATGTTGATCCATGGAGAGGAAGGAAGCCAGCGTCAGTTTCAATCTTTACGCAATAATATTGGATATGATTTTGAAAGATATATTGCATAAAGATATCGGTCGGAAGTCATGAAATAATTCTGCTTCATCTTTCTTAGGTATAAGAGTAATCAGAGTGGATGAAGTGTTATGGTGAATACTTCCAGATATTCGGGATGCCTCTACCATCTGCAGCAAGTCATTTTTGAGGAGGTCGAAGAAGTGAAAATAGAACTCAATGGTCCAGCTGTCTGGGCCCATATTTTTATCCTTACAAAAATCTTTTAGAATGCCAAGATGTTCCCCTTCAGTAATTTGCTGGAAAATACTCGCGTTACCATTGTCGTCGAACATTGTTGGTGCCAATTCGATCCCCCAGAGAACATCCTGAAAATCGCCGACTTCCTTCCTTTTGTATTGTGATTTAAAATGCCGCACCACTTCATTTGTAATATCTTGATGGGATACATAGTATCCACCATTTCCATCAAAAATTTTCCAGATTGAGTTTTTGTCCCGCCTAGCGTTTGCAACTTTATGAAAAAAACAAGTGTTCCGGTCACCTTCCTTGAGCCAAATTTCCCTGCTTTTGAACCTCCATGAGGCTTCCTCCTGTAGAAGAAATTTTTGCTTTCTAATCTCTAAGTCCCTTATGCGACATTTAATACTGAGAGGAAGATCATTTGAATAGGTGAAACCAATGAGGTGGTCCATCTCCATTTGAATATCGTGGAGCAACTGCCTATCCCTTTTTTTCCTGTCTTGTTGCTATTCCTTTGACACCTTTCTCATTATCATCATTTTTCCCTCAAAGACATCATTGGAGGGGAAGAATCAATGGTGGGGAATAATCGTATTGAATTCTGGGATCTCCAACCAAGTCCGATTAAATTTGAAGGGGTAACCCACTCTGAGGCCCTTCTCCCTCCAGCTTAGGACAATAGGCATGTGATCAGAAGAAAAATCTGTCCCAATAAAAGAGAAGGGCATGCCCATTTTGTCAATGATGCTCGCATGAATAATGAAGCGATCAATCCTTTTCGCAATATAAGCTTCGCCTAACCTGTCGTTGTCCCATGTAGGCATCATTTTAGTAGGTGCAATATCCACAAGATTTCTGTTAAGAAGTTCCATCTTAATAAGATTAGCTAGCGAGTCTCTTTTTTGGCACTTACCCCAACATTCATCAGAGCATAAGGTGAAATTTAAGTCTCCCGCAATAATCAGAAAATTAAGATCAAAAATTTCTGATGCAAACATTTTTTCCCAAAAGGGGAATCTGTTTTTATAGGGCGCATAGGTATTTAGAATGTTAAAATGAAAGCTATGGCCTTTGAGAGAAGCCGAGATAAGAATACTAACAAAACACTTAAATGCTCTAGCAATGATCCACGTGAGATCCCATAATATAGCCAGACCCCGAGAAAGGCCTCTTGCCTCAGTAGCAACTATGAACCATGACGGAAAATTTTTCCGAAAGTACAAGATGGAGGCTCGACAGCTGTGCATGGTTTCTTGGATCAAAATGATCTTAGGACGTGCCGATTGGAAAATCTCCTTAAGCGCAAAGAATTTTGGGTTAGCGCCTAAACCCCTGATATTCAAGGAAACAATGAAAGTATTTTGGAGGGCTCACCAGCCAAGCTCGCTCTAAGGGGTCGTAGATCAGACATATCACGAATAGGAACATCAACGAGGGCCAAGTTCGTCACACCGGATGCAGAAGCAATTGTTCTCCCCCTGAAATGCCGACTACCACCAGCATGTTTCTTCCTAACAGTAATATTCTTTGTGGAATTAGGACTAATGAAGGGTGAAGCAGGGCAATTAGGCTTATGAATGGTTAGGGGCTCTAGTTCAAGAGATTTTTTACAGAGCAAAAAATCAATATCACTGTCAAAGCGGCTCGCTGGAGAAGACACGGGAGAATTATAAGGGGTGGCAGCCTCCCGCGGCTCTTTACCTTTAGAGGAAGGACGAGTACACTTATCTGGAGTGAGGGAGGAGGAAGAGATGGTAATAGAATGGGAGCCAACAATAAAATCACCCATAGGCAGAGGTGGAGGAGAAGGGACTGCCTTGTTAACTGCAGGTTCGGGAATGTTCACGCAAAAGTAATTAGAAGGCCCACCCTTATCAAGATTAACAGGAATAACAGGGGAGGTCGTTCCATTTTCAGGCCTGACGGAAGAGTCCGTAGGAGGAGGCCGATGAGAAAGAGGAGGCTCCGTGTGAATAAGGGCCTACTCATCAATAGGATCAAACGCAGATAAACTAATAGATGATGAAGAAAGCTTCTCAGCAAGAGGGATGGACGGGTCCATTCGGCTTCTGCGAAAGAACAGTCTAGAAGATGGATTTGCATGGCGCCTGCAATTTTTAATGAGATGACCAGTCCTGTGGCAAAAAGAGCACCTAAACGGAATACCCCAGAAGTCTAACCGTTGTTTAATACTGGACCGACCCCAAGCAATCTCAATATGGCTAGGGTATCCTCCTTTATATGTCTTCTCAATGAGAATCCACGCAATCCTTTTATCCTTTTCTCCACGGCACCAAGGATCCATATAAACGAGTTTCCAATCTCGGTGAGGGATTCGATAGACCACATTTCCAGTGGTAGATTTGGGAGTTTAACCCAGATCAAACTATTAGAAGGAGTGTTTTTTAATTGATCAAACCCAATATACCACCGGTAGAGGGCAAGGAAGCTTCTACCACAGACCCAGGGACTCTTGAAGACATTCTCTAAATTAGACGCCTTAAGGAAATGGAAACAGTACCAATCTTTCATAAGGCGAGAGATAATGGGGGTGTAACCGATCAAAGGCTTCCACTGCTCATCGAACCAATTCCTCATAACAACATCGTCCATAACTGGGAAATGCCCTCTGCCAATCAATGCAAGATTCTGTAGACTGCCAATTCTGTCTGAGAGATGAGAGCAATCCAGAGAGATGGCCTTAGGAGGAGAAGATGTCTTAACCAGATTCCTGGGATTATTGTACTGAGAAGCCTTTGTATGGACCCGCGGATCCTCCCCATGCCACGCAGGCTTAACAATCATATCATCCACCGTGGCTTGCCACCCAGCGGACAACGTGGACCTCTCACATGACTTTTCCGCCAAGATGGTGGCACGAATCAAAGCCTCCGTGGCAGAAAAGTCTGAACCACCATCCATCGATACAAGAGTAAATCCAACACCAGGTAGAAAATCCCCTTCCTTAAATACGATAAGGACAGGAAAGGACAAAAGATAAATCTACCCCCGATCCAAAAAAGAATATAACCCCTGGATGGAGTAATAGCCAGATGGGGGAAATTAAGGAGGATGGGACAGAGAAGGCATATAATACCGTGCCTAGAACTCTCCAAAGGAAAGAACACGCGATACAATGAAGACACTATCAACGAGAAGAAAACTATGATGGGGGAAAGTACAGATAATGACGATAACAAACCCCCATATTGACAAAGAAGGAAGTTCCAAGAGGGACAGTACACTTAAGTACCAATGCCATATCTCATAGAGGACAAGGCTAATAACTCTGAGGAGAGTTTAAAAAATACCATGGGAGGGGATAATGGGCGAAACCACCCCAAAACCAGGAAACCAGAAACCACTTGTCGGCCTGACCCGCATAAGCCAAGAACGGACAAACAGTTCAGGTCGAAAAAACACCAGAGGATGAAGACATCTAACCAGAAGAGGTATCCCTGCAGTCTATACAACAACAGTACATAACAAGTATACACCACCAATCCCCGATTCTAATACGAAAATCTGAGCATGGCTTATAAATGACAATGGAATTCTTCAGCTTAATGAAGAGCGACTTGAGCATTTTGAAAATTTATTCCATGGAGAAAAAGACCCTCAAAGACATAAAACCAGTACACAGTCCTAAACAGAAATACTGATAATGAATATCAGAGGACCAACAAATGATTAAAAGGCAAAATAGAAGCAGAAGCCAAGCTAGTATAAACCATTTAATAACATAATTCCATGGATATATGTAGACTTGTCTCTATAAAGTAGATCACCAGAACTAACTTATCCTGAAAATTTTTATATACAGAAATGAAAAAAGCATGTATCATAAGATAACCAGGGAAAAAGATACTGACCTCTTTACCACCCCCTCACAACTGCGAGCGAGAGCGACAGAGGCACCAAGCATGAGATATAAGCCAACGTTACCTTCCGAGGAGAAACTGTGAAAAATTGCGTTCCAAAAGTAGGATGGATAATCTAAACGAAGAACAGTTAAACCACCCCACAAAGATGAGGGGAATGAAAGGCGGGAAGGCTGAGTGGCCAAGAAAAACGCTAACACAGTGGGAGAAATGGTTAAGTAGATGGAGAGATAGATGTGTGTCCCGGGCCATGTGTAATGATAGGAAGAAAAACAAACATGGATGTGCTTCCACGAGAAAACGTGTATGGAGCATGCAAGGCAGGCCGGGGTAGATGTTGGAACGTAGCAAAATCCACTACAAGAGGAGAAGGCCTAGTGATATGTAGCTCCGGATTGTTTCATAGTGGTGGTGAGCTCCATTGGCTGACAGAAAAGCGGAAAGTAACCCGGTTGGCTCCCTGCATCAACAGTCACTCCTGCTCCGACATCTCTCCATCCCAATAATTAATACTCATAAATATATTTAAAGTTGTCTCAAGATAGGTAAATTATCTTGGACACACAATTGTTTGGTTGAGAGAATATCTCAACCACAAACCAATCTAGGAATATCTAGATCTAACAACCCTAAAGAATGGGAACAAAATCTTCTAGATAGAAATTCGCAATTGAGACAAGTAGGAACTACATATTCCAACACACCCCCTTAATGAGTACCTGTCTCGATATCAATCTGCAAAGTCTAGTTCAGGTCCAATTTCGCAATTACATGTTGTACTTTTTTCATGCAAATATTATCAAATTGTCGACGTCCATATAAAGGAACAACCACCCATCAGAATGCATGGGTACCCCCAACCGCTGCAACCGCTGGTCTAATAGGAAACCCTTCACATACATTGTTCATCCAACTTCTTGATGAACTTTCTTTGACTAGATCTTTTACACTTTGAGATTATTCCATCTCACAATTCCCCCACTTAATCGAAGACTCAATTCTTCGATTACATATCAAGCTTAGATAGGAGTACACCTACCACCCTCATACCTAATGAGTGGTTGATTCCACAACTTGATGTCATTAGGGAACACATAACAAAGGGGTATGCATGCCTCTCTAGGTCTTACAACCATATGCCCTTTTAATATATTCCAAGCTTTAAGAAGATACTAGGTACATAAAACATTTCAATAACCACAACCGACCATTACAAAGCAATCTATGACATGCAAATTTGCTATAATTACAATGTGTGACTCATAATACATCATCCTAGTGAGTCTATTCCACAAACTCACACTAACTCACACAAACTTTCACTTAGTTATCCATCATCATTTAATTTTTGATGTAGCTTGTTTGCCTCCTCTTTTGAATGGTTCATATCATCTTCAACATTATCTTTGACATCTATCTAATAATTAACTTGGATTTCCATATTCACACAAGTGATTTGTTAGAGTAGCCAATTCTAACCAAATCACTACAACTCATATTGAGTTGGCTAAACTCAATATATTAATCAATTCCAAGACAATTCTATTATTTCTAATCTTTACATATACAACACCTAGAACTACAACAACCCAAAACATCAATTTTACATTCTTGAAAAGCATCATGGAGCGCACCATATTTAAGATTGACGTATTCATTCTTTCAACTACTTCATTCTCTTGGGGATTACAAGGCACAATTGTTTGATGTTTGATCCCATGTTGGCGAAGATAGTTTTCAAATTCATTTGAAGTGTATTCTTTTCCATTATCAGTGTGAATATAGCCAATATGAGATTGTTCATCATTTTCAATCCATGTAGGAAAGTTTTTTAATGTTTGAAAAGCATCAGATTTGTTCTATAAATAAACCCAACACATTTTGGTGTAGTCATCAATAAATGTCATCATATATTCATTTCCATTTGTAGAAGGAACATGCATTGGACCACATAAATCTAAATGATTGAGTTCAATTTTGCTATGTGCTCTGGAATGTGAATTATGAAAACATTGTTTGCTATGTTTTCCTAGAATGCAAGCATCACATTGCTTAAGTTTCCTAGGAATTATAGGCAAACCAATAGCACCATTTTTCTTCAACAAGCGGAGGTTGTCATAGTTCAAGTGTCCAAATCTAGCATGCTATAATAAACTTGATGGAAATTTGGTGTATATGGAGGAGGGTCAATGTATTGATTGAACAATGGAAGGGAGGTATTAAAAAATTAGAGTTATTTATTGTGTAATGGAGTTATATGGAGGAGCACATTTGTATGGAGGAGCAGCGTTCAACAGTGCATTGAGTAGCTTCAAAATTGGGAAGGAAGCGTTATACGGGTGCAAAAAAGCACTTCGATGCCGAGGTATGAGGGGCGTATGGACTGGGAGTGGTGTATGATGGGGATTCAATGTATGGCATTATTCCATAGAGGGTGTGATGCAACGGGGAGCCACAGAGGGTGGTAACTGGGAGTCGAACTGTGAGGAGGCACAACGAGTGGTGGGACTGGCGCTGCGAGTTAAGAGGAAGTGGATAGTGGTATGGCGGATGTACGTGGAGCAGTGACAGGGAGGGGGCATGAAAAACACTGCAAAATAAATAAAACAGTTAGGTCAGCGAGGAGGGCGTTGAATTATATAACTGAACATATATGGAGGAGTGCTGTATGGGAGCAACGTATGGAGTATAGGCCGAGGGGTAGCACAATGTGGTAATTTTTCAACCCAGCGTATGGAGTGATGTGAGCCCCTTTTTAGTCCCTTCGGTATTTATATAATTGACTTGTGTAGTTGTGAGAGAATTGCAGTGGAATTACTCAGAACCCTTACCATTTTTTATCACTCCTAATTCCTTTGCCCAGCTCGTTCCCTTCATTCCTTCTGCATCAATATTGAATATCGTTTCTTTCCTCACATCACCGTGTTTGACATCATGGCCAGATGGCTCTTCTTCTATCGAGGAAGATGACTTCCCTTCTGAAAAAAGGAGCCTCCCTCCTACCCACTCCATCTCCTATTGAAGAGGGTAAGGGCAATTTGTCTGAAAAAGGAGGCAGTGTTAAAATAAATGTGGATGTACACCAAAATCATCATGCAAAGGGCAGAATTCAGAGAATGATATCAAGCAGAGAAATTGACATAAATGACAGATTTTGGAGTTGCTAGAAAAATGGCATTAGGGAGTTACAGTGGCAAAAAACTAAAAATAGAGGTTGGCTCTAATACCATGTCAGACTAGGAGGTAACTCCTCAAATGAGAAAATATTTATTCATTTGGGTTGTTCATAGTTATATACATGAAGGAGTAACTCTTGAGTTTCATCTCCCGATGACTTTTCATCTTCTCTTATTAATTATTTACACTATTTACAATTGCTCACCCAATCTCTATAATTAGGTGTCAACAAAATTAAAAATAATTAATGAAAATAAAATAAAATAAAACAAATATATACACAAGTCATATATATATATATATATTCAAAGAAAAGTAATCAATAAATAAAGCAGGGTCAACAATAAAATATATGTGGCTAAGGCCCATTAAACAAATAACAAAAATACTAAAAGGAGTTAAGACCGAATATGATGATAAAATACATAAAAAAACGAAGGATCAAGAAAATAAATTCTAATGAAGAATAAATAAAAAACAAATACTATAAAAAGACGCCAATACCTACATACATAAACACACAAACAAAATAAATCCCCAAAAGAAGCCTAAAAAACTAGAAGGACAGGACAAGGAACCAACTTCTACTAATATTCTAACCATAATATTTATTCAAATTATTGGGTCTTTTTTCAACTTCTAGGGCCTCCCTCAATTTACGATGATGGAAATGACTAACCCTAGCAACAACTTGGGCCTCCTCAATGCAGATGTGATGCTTAGATTTATTTGCATGTTCTGCCAAAGTAGAGGAGTGGGTTATGCCATGCTTGATGTCAGCAGCATGCTCATGAATCCTTTGATTAATCAAACGACCAGTCTCACAAATGTAAGGAGTCCCACAAGAGCATGGGATAATGTAAACACCCTTCATATTCTTGGGGTCCACTGGGTCTTTTACAGATCTAAGGGAGCTCTAGATGGTATTTAAAGGCCTAAAGGTTGAAGCTACCTTATGCTTCCTTAGGATCCTTGCAATCTTGTTAGTGGTCACTTGGATAAAAGGAAAATAAACACCATAAAATCGATCCTTGGTATCTTTCTTAGCACTAGGACCTTTTTCAGCTCCAAGGAAAGCCTTAGTACATTGGTGTCTACTATACCCATTATTAAACAAAACACTTAAGAGATGTGCTTTCTCTTCATTGAGATGGTTGTCATCATAAACTCTTAAAGCTCTAGTCGCTAAGGTGTTAAGAACACCAAGATTTTGAGTTGAGAAATGATGAGAATTAACATGAAGATATTGTTCTGTATGAGTTTTCTTACGAAATAACTAATGAGAAAAAGAGCCATCATCATTCCTTGAGAGGAGGATGTTAAGGAAGGGCAGACTACCATTACATTCAAATTCCATGGTGAACTTTATAAAACTAGATTGATTGTTAAGATGGAGGAAAAACAATGCCAACTTTTCTTTACTAGGGGACCAGATGACACAAGTGTCATCCACAAACCTCTTCCACATCTTAGGTTGAAGACGAGAAGAAACTAAGGCCTTTGATTCAAAATCCTCCATGAATAGATTAGCCACCACAGTGGGAGGAGGGAACCCATGACGACACCGCAAGTTTGCTCATAAAATTCCCTTATTTAGTTGGTATTTGTCTTACTTCCACTTCTACTTTATAAACAAAATAATTAACTCAATCTATAATTTCTAAACATATCTTTTTGTGATCTATAATATGTTTTTTCTAAAAATCACATTTAAAACATTAAATCAATATATTTCAAAAGTACCAATATAATTCATTATCAAAATTAAATTATAATTAATTAATTAATAATAATAATAAAAATATAAATAGAATATATTTTTAATATAAAAAATATTCAAATAATAAAAAGCACACATATCATTTATTAATATTAAAAAATAAAATACATAATTTAATATTTAAAAATCAATTTTAAATTATATTGAAGATGAAAAATTTAATAGTTTAAAATTAAGATTTTCATACAAATTTTTACCGTGTGAAAAATAAAAATAAAATTAATAAAATAATATAGTAAACGAGAAACCAAGGCAGGAAAATTCAAAAACATAAAATATTAAATGAGAAACCAAGCCAGGCCAAATGCATGGTGGGTACCTAATAATTTGAAGAGGATTCGTGGTCAATCGAGCAATAACATTCTTCGCAGAAGCATCGAGGTTGAAGACTAGGACAGCCGACTCTGTGAGCAGCCTACCGCCATTGTCATAAGAAAAGTCAAATTTAAACAATATTGACTTCTAGCCGCCCTGGTCAGAAAAGTCAAATTTGAACAATATTGACTTCTAGCCGCGCTGGAATTAGGTCGCCCTTTCATGGCGGCATCCGAGCATGCACTGATGAATTACGTTGTGGGTATATTAATTGACTGAGGTGTATGAAGATAAGAAACAAATTATAGCTTCTTGGACATTTGTAATTATTAATATAAACTTCTTTCACATTTTTAAAATTATTAAAACAACTATAATAAAATATTTAGATTTTCATATTAATTGAACGTAATGTATTGCAATATGTTCCCTTACAACATATTATGATGTGTATAATTAACATAGTGATAAAAAATAGTACGTTAATTTTAAAGTGAATTTGTGTTATTTTAAAGTGGAAACATATTATATATCACATTAAATAAGATTATATATAAATATATTTAGTATTATTTTAATACAGGTAAATTATTTTAGATATACAATTATTTGGTTGAGAGAATATCTCAACCACACACTAATCTAGGAATATCTAGATCGAAGAACCCTGAAGAATAGGAACAAAATCTTTTAGATAGAAATTCGCAATTAAGACAAGTAGGAACTACATATTCCAACACACCCCCTTAATGAGTACTTGTCTCGATATCAATCTGCAAAGTATAGTTCAGTTCTAATTTGGCAATTACATGTTGTACCTTTTTCATGCAAATATCATCAAATTGTCGACGTCCATATAAAGGAACAACCATCTACCAGAATGCATGGGTACCCAATCGCTGGAACCATTGGTCTAATAGGAAGCCCTTCACATACATGGTTCATCCAACTTATTGATGAACTTTCTTTGATTTGATCCTTTATACTTTGAGATTATTCCATCTCACAATTCCCCCACTTAATCGAAGACTCAATTCTTCGATTACATATCAAGCTTAGATACGAGTACACCTGCCACCCTCGTACCTAGCAAGTGGTTGATTCCACAACTTGATGTCATTAGAGAACACGTAACAAAGGGGTATGCATGCCTCTCTAGGTTTTAAAACCATATGCCCTTTAATATCTTCCAAGCTTTAAGAAGATAACAGCTACATAAAACATTTCAATGACTACAACTGACCATTACAAAGCAATCTATAACATGTAAATTTGCTATAATTACAATGTGTGACTCATAATACATTATGCTAGTAAGTCTATTCCACAAACTCACACAAACTCACACAAAATTTCATTTAGTTGTCCATCATCATTTAATTTTTGATGTAACTTATTTGCCTCCTCTTTTAAATGGTTCATGTCATCTTCAACATTATCTTCAGTGTCTGTTTAATAGTTATCTTAGATTTCCATATTCACACAAGTGATTGGTTAGAGTAGTTAATTCTAACCAAATCACTACACCTCGTATTGAGTTGGCTAAACTCAATATATTAATCAATTGGAAGACAATTCTACTATTTCTAACCCACATATTCTTTATGTACAATTGAAAAACTCCTTTCATTTATGATGGCCAAGATTTCTATGATTACCATTTGGAATGTCTTGAGGAGCAATGGGAGCTCCGAACTTGCCACACCTCACAGGCTAAACTGATCGGCCACCTTTGCATGTGACAACAGTGGTGTCATTTCTCTGCTGCGTGAAGACATGGCATCAATTATGTGCTCCATCTACCTTTCTGGTGCCAAAGCGTCGCTCTCTTCTCTTCATACTGATCCGCTGCTATCAGGTTGCATCCTCCGAACTGGCCCTCCTACAACCATTTTTATATAAATTTCCAACAATCGAACCTCGGCCTCAACAATCGAACCTCAGCCTCTGCACAATTGGAGCGATCTTAGAATAATCAGAGCGATCTACAACAGTTCCGATATTCTGGATATCGACTGTGCTTTTGTAAACATTGAGAGACAGATTGCAGGTACCCAACAAGTTTTCCCAGTAAAAAGACTTCGACCTACCCATTAATCTCGAGAATGCCATGAGATTTTAACTTTGCTCCGGCACTTCATTGTCTGTGAACGAAAGCAGGTCTTCTCAGAGATTTTAAGATATTGTTCACCGGGGTTTTCCTTGAGATCGAAATAGAACAACTTCTGTTTCACTTGCAGGATTTTGCTCAGAGGCTCTGCATCGTTATTCGCAGCAAAAACTTTATTGCTTAATAAGAATCACACTCATATTCCTTTCACCTCCACTCCTCAGTTCAAAGGAAGATAAACCATTGCCAACAAATCACCCGACGTCGTGGTGATCATAGTTCAAAACATATTGCAATAGTGAAAACTTTATTGCTTAATAAGAATCACGCTCATATTCCTTTCACCTCCACTCCTCAATTCAAAGGAAGATAAACCATTGACAACAAATCGCCCGACGTCGTGGTGATCATAGTTCAAAACATATTGTTTTAACACGGAGTTGTTTATAATGAGATTTTTTGGAGATTCTGGTGACAGAATCCGGTGGAAGAAATGATGTTAAATCTTGATTTTTAGCAGTTAAAATGGTTTTTTAACTGCATATTTAGATTAAAATCCGAGGAAAAGACTTTCAAAAAATCGCATTATAGAACTTCTCCATGGCCTAGTCTCGATCAGCTCGAGAGGTCGGTTGTTGGTTGGGGAAAATGAGAGCGACATCATCTCTAGCAGTTTCGTTTGTCAGGGACCAACCGTCAACGTAAACACCACACAAACCTATGTGTATACTGATAAACATAGTCATAAAAAATAATAAATTAATTTTAAAAAATAATACATAAATTAATTTAAAGTGAAACCTGGTTTATTTTATTTATAAATTATTTTAAAAAAAAATCAATCTAGCAACAAACTTTAATCGTAGTGTTTAGATAAAGAAAAATAATATTTAAATAATAATATTATATAATTTTAACCATTTAAAAATTCCAGTTAAAATCTTCCATTCGAACTCTTCACCTTCTTCCACGCTATTTCTTAGAGAGCGTGCGGAGAAAAGATTTAAATTGGAGTGTGCAGGCGTTGACAATGAGACGTAGAGGAGTTGCCGCTCTACCAAAGCGCAACCGACATACTAATGCGAAGGCTTTTAGAATGCCAAGATTCTGTCGCCCTCCAAGATTAATGCTAAAATGGGAATCTCATTATTGAATGCCAAAATTAAGTGAAGAAAAAGTTAACGTGTCTTTTGATAAATATCTGCAAATGGATATTCATTATAACTTTAATTGAAATTAAAAAAAGATCGGAAATAGTTGTCAATTAATATAAAAAATTTCGATATAAATGTTTTTGTTTGAGATTTTATTTTTAACATGAATAGGAGATTTGATAATGCTTATTTTTAGCGATCCACGGAGAAAGATGGAATAAATTTAAAAGAATGAAAGGAAATATACTATATTTTATTATTATTTTTATTTAAACAAATTTATGGTTTATTGAAAGTAGGGTAATGATCCAGGATTTAATGTAAATAATACCTAAGATGACGAGGCTTCTTATAAAAATGTTTTATCTAAAATTATTTTAAGTAGGGATGACAAGAAGATATTATTTTACGTAATATAGATAATCTTTTTAAGATTATTAGTTCAAAGTTTATGGATAAATTGTGGGATGAAGTTAGAGACAAAAAGAAAATTAAGATATTATAAGGAAGTAATCAATCTAGATATGTAAAATCAATGTATTTCTATGTTTTCACTGGTGTAAATAAGAACATATTTTCATAAGCTCCAAAACTAGACTTTGGTCAATTCCCAAAGCCTTTTAGGCTAAAAGAGTTTGACACTTTTGTGACAATAAGATATTTGAAGATGGAAAACACTTTTTATTAGATTGTCCATCATATATTCAAGTTAAATCTAATTTTCAAATTATTTGTCACACTACCAACCTTTTTGACCTTTTAACTTAGCAAAACTATATCGCCCTCGGAACTAATTTCCAAAATATTTCTCACTTTCTTGACCTTAAAACTCAAGAAAACTATAGTGATATTGGAACATTTATCTTATTGACAAGCATAGAAATAAAATTCCAAATAATTACAAGTAATATCTTACCTTCTTAAAGGATGATAAACCACATTTGGTTTCAATGGATGATGATCATCATCATCATGAACAACAACATATATAAATAATATTATTATGTAACTTAAGTTTTGAAACACCCATTATTATGAGGTGTAGACCACTTGGTTTGTGGAGTTGATTTTGTTTACACAAATAAAAAAAAGTGCTTATCACTTTAAATTTTGATGTGACTAATTCTTTATATATATATATATATACTAAAATAATTACTTATTGATGTGAGAAATTTTATATCTAGATTAGATTCAAATGCCTTCATATTTTTTTTTGTTGTAGTCTAAATTTGTTACAAATTTGCAGCAAGAGTTATTTCAAATTTTATGAAATTGCATATATCATAGGTTAACATTGCACAATCTAGTTATAGAAGGGGCATTTGAAGCACTTGAAGCTAATCTATTTCTACATTAAAAACAACAATATAATCAATCTAAATTTATAATTTTTGCAGGCCACCTAATCCAATTAAGATAATGGAAAATTAAAAAAAAACCAAATTCATAAAACATTTAACAACTTTCTTTCTCATATATAATATATATATATATATATATATATATATATATATATATAAATATAAAAGTGATCCATTTTGGTTTCTTTAAAATTTAATAAAAAATAATCTTGGAATTGATTGAAATAAAAAATATCAAATGTTACCATTATACAATATAGCTGTAGTAAAAGTATTTGAGTATGTTGCATTCATAAAACAATAATTTCAACATGTTGATAATTCGCTATTTTCCAGCCACCCAATATAATAGGAAATGAAATAACTATTTTATCTTAAAACCTAAGAAGAATAATTTTTGATATGATGATATTGCAAATACACTACACAATTTGGTTGCAATAGTAGTATTTAAGAGAAATAAATCTATTTTTTATTAAAAACAATAATTTGCATATCAATAATATGATGATGAGAAGTAAAAAATGTTAAATTTGTAAAAATATATGGCCTTGTTTTTTTACCCATATTCTAAACTTGTTACAAATCAGTTGTTTTTCGGTCTCTCAAAATAATAAGAAGGGAAAGTGGTATTTTTGTCTTGAAATCTCACTAATGATAATTTTGGATTGATGTAATTACAAAGATCAAATGTTAATATTGTATTAGTTAGTTGTAATAGGATGATCTAAGGGTGTTGAATCTATTTCTATATTAAAACAAGATTTTCATTACTCCAAATTAAAATTTTGACAAAGATTGTCTACCCAAATTTTATTAATGGAAAATCATAAAAAGTTTCATAGAATGTTTGTTAATGGAAAATCATAAAAAGTTAAATTCATAGAATGTTTCAGAGCCTTCATTTTTTTCTATAGTCTGCATATACCATGAATTATCCTAGATTTAGTTACTCAAAATAATGGGGAGGGAAAATGAGATTTTTATCTTGAAATCTAACCAAAATAATTTTGAATAGATAAATTGTAGGATATCAAATGTTAACATTGCATAAGCTCATTGTAATAGGGTTTCGTTTAAAATAAAAAATTATAATTATGAAATGAATTGGCTAACCATAGTGATGGCAAATTTAAAAAGTGATATTCATCAAATATTTATCCCTTTTACTTTATTTTTAATATTCTTAGGATTTTTTTATTTTTATTTTTTGAATTTAATAGTTTCCAAAGTGAAAAAATACACGAGAAAAATAATAGAGAAAAATATTCAACAATAATGCACATCCAACTCAAATTATTTCAATACCAAAGACATATTTATACACGAAAGGAAATGACTTGGGAATTTATTATATCCTATAATATCTCATCAATCACTCCAATGATTTCTCCACAAATCTTTCCAGATTTCTCTAATTCAAAATAACAACTTAACAATAATACTAACAACTATAATATAAAAAATGAAACATTATTCCAACATTCCTCCCCCATAATGATCATTTAGAAATATTACAAGATCATCTCTGAATTTGTAGAATTTTTCCTTCATTATTACTTTGGTGAATACATAGTGTACTTACTCTTTTGTTTTGCAGTATTTGATCTCGATCACTCCTTAAATGGGAAATTATTTCTTTGCACGAAGGTTTGAGACCTGGTGGGACCCATGACTTAAGTTGAAGTGGCAAATTCGATGTGGGACATGGATGACACGTACACATCATGTGGCAAGACTGCTGACATGGCACACTGACAATGTGACATGTGGAATGCATATATGTCCTTTTTAGACGACTAAGGGGTTTGTTTCGGGCAACACGTGGCACCACCATAGGATGCCACGTGGCCTTATGACATCACCTTGATGTCGAAAAGGTGCCGAGGGAATGGGTGACATGGAGGTTAACCTGATGTGGCACCTAGAAGATACATGGTAGTGGTTTGTGGTGCCACATGGGTTGGAGTTTCCATGTGGTACTGACGTGGTAATACACATGGTTGGGGGCCATGTCATTGTGGAGCTCGGGATCACGAAGGTATTCTATATTGCAATTCATAAGTTGATCGCGGTATTCGGAAGCCATGTAACGGAAAATGTTCTCATTACCTGATATAGATACTCACACCACAACACGAATGTTTTGAGTAGGAAACCCTTAAGGGAGTGGCATGATGGCACAGGGGCACCATGGTGATATCATGCAACAACTACCATATTAGACCTCATATGAGATGTCAATGCCACATGGGTTCCACATGGGAGATGCTTGTTGATGTCGGCCCAAAATTTATATGGTTATAATTTTCAATCCAGAGGTCGAATTGAGGAACAAATTATATTGTCAGAAATCTCTCAATGAGACAAATGCGACATGTTGTCTAAAGTGAGTTTCACACACTTTGGGTGAGAATAAATCTGTAATCCCATATTCATAATGAGATCATAGAGTCTAGGTTATAAATTGAAAGTAACAGCTCCCATAAAGCTTGGGGAATCCAAGGGGGTGGGAGGGAGAGTTATATAAGGTGGGGGCCCTACCTCCTTAGACAAGACATTGATTAAATTTGCAACAAAAAGCTTATATTATTAGCACATTGCGTGAATAGGAAATGAAACAAGAATCAACAAGATTTTTTATTAACAACAATCAGAATTGTAACATTTTTTTCTTCATTTACTTGAACCCCTCCCTCTATTTGTTGATATTTATAGGGCACAAGTTAGAACAATTTTGTTCAACAAATAACTACTTCCAATGCTTAGTTAACATAAATACCACATAACATTCAATATCATTAAGAAATTACACAGAATAAAATTTCAACCAATATTAAACATGAAAGAGCAGTAAAGATAATCATGAGACAATGAGACAAGAGACACAGAAATTAGGCCTGAGGCCAAGGAAAAAACCACAAGGGGAAAACCCATAAATATTTCCTTATGAGAGAGAGAGAGTTCAAATTTCATTAATACATTAGAAACAACAACATAAAAATAATATCCAAACCAATAATAAAGAATAATATCAAGTGCCAAGCCTTCCTCCTAATTTCCAGCCCCCTCCTTTTGCTTCTAACTTCACTGGATTAGAGATAATCACATCACAAGTCGATGCCCAAAATGAGGAGAAGAGGTATCATTTATATAGTATTTGAAGGGGGATGAATGAGTGCTTCCAAGGGGCCCAACTGACTTAAACAATATGAGGCTGACTAGATTAATAGAAGCACAAAATATAAATTTGAATATAATTTCTTCTCAAGATGAAAATACCGACCATGGCTACCATATTTCCAAGGCTCCCTCTTCGCCATGGAGGTACTTTTCATTCTCTCTCCCAAGATCAATCTCCCTGACCAATATATAGGTCTCTCGACCCACAAACTAAGGAAGAGATCACAAGTACAAGTCTCTCTCTCTCTATCAAGATCAATCTCCCTAACCAATCCATAGGTATCTTGGCCCAAAACCTAAGGGAGATATCACAAGTACAAGTCTCTCTCTCTGTCAAGATCAATTTCCCTGACCAATCCATATGATCAAAATCTGGATTAGGGGCAAATTTTTTCTCAAAACTCAAAGTGCTCAAAATCGCTCAAAAAATGAATGACCGAGTCTGTCTCGTGATATGATCCTAACGCAACTCGTTTCACTCAAAATGGAGCTAGAATGAGAAAGATAGAGACTTATGTCTGCTTTATCAAACATGCAAAATTTTGGGTATAGGGCTGACTGGGATGCCGACTATGAGTTCGTACAGCCTAGTCAGCAAAAATAATACTCCAAGGAATATTATGACAGGTGGCTCAATCGGATTGTGACAAGTGTCAGCGTGGCAAGCCCGGAGGCCACCACGTGCCCTCTCAAAGGTCGTGTAAAATGTTTTAGTATCCAGGCAGAGTCGAACTTGTGACGTAGCCCACACAAGCCCCACGTCTTACCACTATGCCACCACCATTGGACTTAACAACTAAGGGCTTGAAGTTTAATTTAAACATAAGCGACGACGAGTTTGGAGGTAAGGAGCCAGGGCTTAGCCCCAACCCTCGGTCACGTGCTCCCATATGATCAAAAATTTTGGAGAGGACAAGCACCAACAATTAGTGGCAGTTTTAGAAGGCCCAATAAATCCACCGCTGCTCCAATTTTGGTAGGGCTAATTGGAGTTTCTCCAGATTTGGTGGAGTTTTCCTAGGGAAAACTGAAGAGACCCTATATTTTGCTAAATTTGACCAATTTTTCCTCAGAAAGAGTTATTCCTAGATGATTTGGATGTTCTTAGCACAATGGAATAGGTTGCAGAGGCAGAAAGGCACTTTTGTATGTGATTTTTCTACATTGAAGTTTAAGGAAGCCCAGGGCCACCAGGAGAGGAGGTCAAGTCTAGATCAACTGAAGTTCAATTGCAGAGCTTGGATAGTCATTTTTGGGGTTTTTGGGTCTTATGAGTCCAATGGAGCAGGTTGAAAAGCCATTAGAGAATTGTAGGTGCACGTACTTAGAGAATTTACCATTAATCCAAAGAGGGCCTAGCCATTGAAGCATGTCTAAGGATATGTAGCCCAGGAGGGGTGAAATCCTTTATCAGCTTTGTGTTATGAGTTTCTGTGTTTTATTTCTCTGCAATTTACTTGTTGTATATGTGTTTTAAACATCTAATTAACCTCATAAATTTCTCTTAAAATACACTCAACACTTGACACATAATTCCTCACATTTTGGTTGATTTGAGATGATCCTAAATACATTTATTTATTTATTATATTATTATATATATTATATATATATAATATATATATTTTTTTTTTTTATTTTTTTTTATATACTGATAAGGGAGCTTGCATATCATTAACAAGTTTTCCCAACATTTAGATCAAGTTGGTATCAGAGCACTATTAGCTTATTTTAACCCTGAGATGGTTTTCTAGAGTTAGCTAGAAAATTAGCTATTGGTTTTGTATTTGTGCAAGGAGAATTTAACTGTGTGTAAGTTTATGTGTGTAAACTGAAGAAGGGATATGGTATGAGATGATTATTTGTTGAGAAAATTTTTGAAGCTTTGAGAAGATTTTTGATGCATTACAAGTGTGATGGAAGCTTCAACAAGTGATGTTTCTAATCCATCTTCCTTAACAAGACTCTTTGATTTAGAGATGTTGCAAGAGCTTAGCATCATGAGAGATATGGTGCAAGAGATGAATGAAGATAGGAAGGAGAACACTATATTTCAAGAGGAGTTGATGGCCATGAAGGAGGAGAAGCAAGAGCTTCTTGAAAAGTTGCATGAGATGGAGATTCAACTCCGTGATGCCATGGAAACGCTAGCCAAGTATGTGCATGAAAATGAGGTATGCAATTCAAGTTTATCTTCAATTTCATCTCAAAATGAATGTTTTGGTGCTTTTGAAAGACACACTAGAGGAATAGGGTCCAAATTATTGATGAAGATGGGCTATGAAGGTAAAGGGTTAGGAAAACGTGCACAAGGCATAGTTGAGCCAATTGTTGTTGAGGGCCTAGGTATTTGGGTCTTAGTTATGGACAACATGATGGAGAATGCTCAAAAGCCAAGGAGGCACATGAAGGTGTTCCAAGAAGGAATTCCATTACATGTTCATTACCTCAAGCTTGTGAAGTTTGTGTTCATGAGGAATGCAAAAGTTTTATAACCACTTTGCAAGAAGATGCTCATAAGCATGCAACTAGTGGAAATGTCAAACAAGAGGATGTTGAAATATCTAAGGTCATTGAAACCATTGTTGGTATTCGATGAGAGCCACTACCTCATAAAATTGACCTCTTCAAGGAGGCAACAAAGGTGAATATGCAAGGTATAAATCTGCCTTTAATCAAATTTCTTTTGATTATGATAAACATGGTAAATCTTCACATAAGATTTGGAGAAAATTTACATATTCCTTCTGTGGTTTGAATAACCATATTGTTTCAAGGTGTTGGAAGAGGATAGCCATACACAAGAAAATTTCAAAAGAAAAGAGATAGAAAGCCAAAGGTCCATTGGATAATCGAAACCATGTTGAAAAGAAGATGCAATTATTTTGTACTCATTGCCATAAGCAGGGTCATCTTGTAGACAAATGTTGGAACTTACATCCAACAAGTCATCCACAACATTTGAAGAAGGTGGAGAGAGATTTTGACAAGAATGGAAAAGAGGATTCTATAATTGATGTGGGATAGGATGATACACATGATGAAGTGCACTTGAAAGAAGCGTTGTTGAAATGGTTTGGAAAGAGATGGTTAGGTTTATTAACCAATTAAGGCCTTGCATTTATTTTGATAATTGATGAAAATCTTGCCTTATTGATGCATTTCCTTGTTATTTGGATGCATTTCTTTTCTCCTGAAAGTATGTTGCATATTACATGAAGCAAGATGTTGTAAAAGTAGAGTTATGTTGAATCACTTAGATGTAACAAATATGGCAATTTGCAACCACAAATTTGCATGCATGTTGCATTCTTGGACTTGCATGTTTATGCCAGGAATGTGTTCGAAAGTGGAGTTTGTTGACTCACTTTATTGTAGCAAATTTGGTTGTTTTAGCTCTTTAAGTACTCGTAAATACCAATGGGATTCTTGTACTTGTGATTGTACTTGTTAGAGAGTTAAGAATTGTTATACATGCATGAGAGTTTGTGTGTGTGAACAATGGAATTTTTAATAGTTTCATTGTGCTTGAACATGCATGAGTGATTAACTTGTGTTGGTGGATTGCTTTGTTAACATGTATGTTGTCAACTTGAGAATGTTGATCATTTGCACATGCATGAGTGTCAGCTTGTGTGGTCGATTGATTGTTACATGTATTCTATCTCAACTTGGAAGAGTTAATTTTGTCTCCAAAGATGAAAGGGATATGTGACGAATTGTTTCATGAGAATGTGGAATTTTTGTTGTAAATTGCCAAGTTGTTGTACATGCTTTTGCTTGACTTGAAAGTCAGTTGTTTGAAGAAGCATGTTTTGTCGACTTGTGCTTAGTCGATGGTTTATACACCAAGATGTAAGAGTACATGGAGGTGTTCACATGATGTGACATTTGTTTCTTTGAAGAAGCAAAAGGAAGAGGTTGTCAAGTTATATTCTTGCATGAGTGTTTTTCAAGGTTAATGGTGTTTCTTGTGACAAGATGTCATAGGATTCTGGAAGGTCCACGCTTGAGCAAGAGGCTCATGATTAGCCTTAATTCTCAAATCATGACATGAGAAACATGTTAATACTGTAGGATGATGGAATCGAGAAGCGAAAATGGAAAAAGAAAATGCCAAAAAAAAATTGCAACCATTGTAGACCATTTGATGTATTGACGCCAAGAAGTGAAAGAGATGGCGAATGCATTATTCCAAATGTGGAATTTGGAACCATGGAGGTAAAAGAATGGTCATTTATTTTCTTGTTATTACTGATATTGGAACTCATTGTTGTAGTTCACTCGGATGGGCTTAACTTGGAAAGGTGGTTTCCAAGGAGAAGCTTGTATCAAATGCATGTGTTGTAAAGGAGGAACATTATTCTTAGTGGGAAGGCCATTAGGCAACTTTCCAAGCACTGAGGGATTGATTTCGTACAACAGGGTGTTTAATCAGCAAGCAACCAACAAGTGTTGGATTGGGTCAACAACAAAAGGAGAACATTGGTTGAAGTACCAAGACATTTGCAAGGCAAGGCATGCGAGTGAACCCAAGTGGTTGTCATGGAGATTTTTCCAAGTAGAATCAATTGATAAACTTTGGAAGGAGAAGAGTATTAATCTCTCATAAGATAACCAAATTTTGTGGGTCCAAAATCCTGTCAGTGGGAAGGAATGATCAAAATCTGTATTAGGGGCAAAAATTTGCTAAAAAATCAAAGTGCTCAGAATTGCTCAAAAACTGAACAACTTCATCCGTCTTGGCGATACGATCCCAACACAACTAGTTTCACTCAAAACAAAGCTCATATGAGAAAGATAGAGACTTATGTCTGCTTTGTCAAATAGACAAAATTTTGGGTACAAGTCAGAAAAAAAGAATATTACAAGGAATATTCTTTGGAATATTTGTAGAATATTCTGACAGGTGGCTCAATCGGATTGTGACAAGTGTTGGCATGTTATCGGTCAAAAGCATTTGAGGTGGACGGGTGACACGTGGCAAGCCTAAAGGCTGCCACGTGCCTTCTCAAAGGTCGTGTAAAATGTTTTGGCAGGCCGGTAGAATCAAACCCATGACCTAGCCCACACAAGCCCCATGTCTTACCACTATGTCGCCACCATTGAACTTAACAACTAAGGGCTTGAAGTTTAATTTAAACATAAGCACTGATGAGTATGGAGGTAAGGGACCAGGGCTCTGCCCTAGGGCTCAGCCGCGTGATTTCATATGCCCAAAATTTTCAGAGGATAAGAACCTACAATTCGCGATGATTTTAGCAGGACTAATAAATCTGGCGCTGGTCCAATTTTGGTGGGGCTAACTGGAGTTTCTCCGGATTTGGTGGAGATTTCCTAGGGAAAACTGAAGAGACCATAACTTTTACTAAATCTGACCAATTTTGGCTCAGAAAAAGTCATCCCTAGATGATTTGGATGTTATGAACACAATCTAATAGGTTGTAGAGGCATGAATGCACTTATGTATGTGATTTTTCTACATTGAATTTAAAGGAAGCCTAGGGCCACCACGAGAGGAGGTCAAGCCTAGATCAGCTAGAGTCCAATTGCAAAGCTTGGATAGTCATTTTAGGGGTTTTGGGTCTTATGAATCCAATGGAGCACTATAGGTGCATGTAATTAGAGAATTTACCATTAATCCAAAGAGGGCCTAGCCATTGAAGCAGGTCCAAGGAGGTGTAGCCCAGGAGGGGTGAACTCCTTTACCATCTTTGTGTTATGATTTGTTGTGTTTTACTTCTCTGCAATTTACATGTTATATATTTGTTTTAAACAACTAATTAACCTCATAAATTTCTCTTAAAAGACACTCAACACTTGATGCATAATTCCACACATTTTGGTTAATTTGAGACAATCCTAAACATTTTTTTTTTTTTTTAATACTGATGAGGGAGCTTACATAACATTAACAAGTTTTCCCAACATTTAGATCACCATAGGTCTCTAGGCCCAGAGCATAAGGGAGAGATCATTAGTATCATCATAAGGAAAGATACATAACATCTAACACATCCCAAAATGCACAACCCTATGGCATCTAGGTCTGTGCCCTATTGACTAGTGGGATCAATCAATGAGCCCAAAACAAGCATATGCACAAGGTACATCTCCTTGACCAGAAATAAGCTCTCTTTGTCCATAACCTACGAGAGGAATCCATATCTTAATTCCCGACTATATAGTCTCACGGTACACAACCTAAGGGAGAGAACTCGAGATCAATCTCCGTGACCAATCCATATGGCTCACAACACCTGCCTAAAGGGGAGATAACAAAATCAGTGTCCCCGACCAAACTGGTCTCACAGTCATCATGATCTAAGGGATCATCCTATGCCTTAGAACCAAGGGAGTGGTCTGACTGGTTGGGAAGACGCTCTGGTATCTCAATCAACTGACCTAAGGGAGTGACAATCTTCCTGACCAATCCATTGGTCTCACAACCATGACCTAAGAAAGATTCATGATGAAATATAATCAATGCTCTCTCTCCCAAGATATTCTCAACCATTCTAGTCTTCTCACATAAACATCAACAACGTGCTCAACAATAAAAAAAAAGTAGCCATGGTGGATTTTAACACTCAATCAAACATTCCAACATGCAACAACATCTAGCTATTCATTCACCTTCAGTTGTGGCTTCTCATAGAAGCAAACATCAACAACCATGGTCAAATCTAGTAGACAACAAGTGATTTCTTACATGAGAAAATATCAACAACCATGGTCGAATCTAGTAGACAACAAGTGGCTTCTTACAAAAGCAAATATCATCAACCTGCTCAATAATAAAAAAACATACCATGGTCGAATCCAACAAATAATAGTCGGTTGAACATCAAGCTATTTATTCAGCTTTGGTCGTGGCTTCTCACATAAATGATCATTAGAATGTGCAATAGAAACATCTATGCCATTTAGACCAACACAACACCTAGAAGTGTTCTAAATTTCTTTAATAAATCTAGTTCAGATAGAGTCAACATTTTCATGCATCAGGTCATTCAATGAGCCAATCAGAAAATCGACCAAGTCAGTAACAAAGTCTTGCAACGTCTTCAAATTTTCATCATGGATATGTCCAAGGACTCATAATCAATTATGTCAAATTGTAGTAAGAATTTCATCAGACTCATGCCTTTACAAAAAAAACTCCCTCTTACAAAAGACACATAAGTCCTCAACCCTTCTTAGAAATATAGAAGAAAAGTCACACACTCAAGTAGATTTGGATCAACATCACTCTAACAATCTTCATATTGAAAGTCACAACTAAATTTTATACATCATGGATCAAAAATTTCTTTAATCAAGTTGGCCTTGTCTTCTCCCTCTGAGTATAGAGCTCATCCAATCATGATTCTTCTTGTCACATGTTATTCCATCCATTTCCAATGATTGCCACACCTTGGAAATCTTCAGTATGTACTTGTACTCCTCACTATGTGGCCATTGAAGAAAAAATACAACTAAGCAAGACATACAAAGACAAAAGACTCACAATGAAACAACAATAGAAACAATCAAGAAGGTACTTGTCTCTTGAGAGTGTGTAAGCTCCCTCTCAATCTTAACTTTTTCGGATCTAGTAAATATTATCCACATAATTAAGGAGTTAAGCTCGTTCACATCATCATCAAGGAGTCCATATCATCCACATCATTAAGGATTTAACCTCATCCACATCATCATCAAGGAGTCCACATGATGAGCCTCATAAATGGGTAATTATATGGGCTCATTTTACCTCATAACCTAGTCAAATCAACCATTCTCTTAGCTTATTGTCTGATTTTCTAATTATATTTATGCTCATAGAGTGAGTTGAGTTAGTTATTATGCCATGTGGTCTAACATATATGTAATGCAGATTATTGATGGATTTCGAGGTCAAAGTCAAGGATCTAGTGGTAAAACTACAACAATAACTCGAAGTAGACAGAGGAGAGGACTTATGGGAGGGAATCCCCCTCATTTATTTCTCCTTACTTCAAATTCCCCTTCATTCAGCTTGAAGTACAAGTAGTTGTATCATGCACTAGAAGGCAGCTAAGAAAGTGGAAGATGATTGATAATTATCTCGAGCTTTGGGAGCCAAGCCTCCCTGATTTTAAGGAAACTGTTGGTAGCTTCAGATGTATAAGTAGAGAGGCCTAGGGCCTTACTAGGGTCAACTTTTTTTCTTTTGTAATCTCTGCTCAAATTTCAAGCTTACTATTTTATGACAGTTTTATGTAATCTTGCTATTTTTTTATAATGAAGATGGAATCGTTTTTGAGCTAGCACTAAGTTACCTCAGAGGGCTGAAGCTCTTGGTTTAGGGCCCAATCCAAGCATCCAAGCTCCTCTTTACTTGTATTTGTATGCTTTACTTCAGTTTGTAGATTAGTTTGATGTTAGATGTATTTCTCTTATGGTTAAGAATATGTTGCTTTTGATAATTTAGTAGCTTGCTTCCATTTGTGATTTCTGTAGCAGGTTAAGCAGTGATCAGAGAAGATTCAAAAGGTTAGAAATAGTTCCTTGGCCTCTCTTCCTCCCTCTGGGACCATGATTTGAGGCAAAGACTCTCTTGTTGCCCCAAAAACACAGATTTTCCTCATTCCTAGGACTTCTAGTGTTTGCAGCTCTCCAGTAGGTTGATTGTCCAATTTTGCTTTGCTTTAGATCTTCTTTATCATGTTCACTTCCTGATTTGCAATAGTCCTTTTGCATGCTTTCCTTTCTTACAACATTTCCCATCATTTCCTTCTATACATCATAGTTTAGGCCATTTTAATGCAAAACTTTGTTTTTCCTAGTATGCAATCATTTCATTGGTTGCTTGATTTTCTTGGTTGACTATCAGTTTCTATGTAGCAGATCTCTTCCATAAGTAGGCCAGCTTACTATAAATCACACCCTCCATCTGATCCATTCCCTATACGTCTCCCAAACTTCACCTCAATTCTGCCCTAGTTTCCTTCATTTTTCATAGAATTTCTTCCTCTCTCCTTGAGCAAACCAAATCATCTTTCTCTCTCCTGGTGATTCATGGTAGACCTTAGGCACCCTAACACCTCATTCCAACCTTCATCCACATTTTCCACCCACTCTCACACCCTCAAAACAGCGAAAATTTTGTCTCAGCCTCCTCCTGTAGGCCTCCTGTAGTTTCCCTATTTTCCTCCTGTAGTTTTTCCTGTAGGCTTTCTTTTGAAGGTCGAGTGTGGGAAAATCCTCCAGAACACCACCTAAGACCTCCTAGGACCCATCCACACCATCTGACATCCTCCCAAGCTCCAAAACCGCCCTCTAACGCCACCTATTCATTGCCACACTCCCACATAATAAATTAGATGCATGTTAAATTCACATAAAAACACATAAAAATCCAAAAATACGTTTTTTGCTTATTTACTTCCAGAAATAGCATGGTTAGATGTTGTTTACTTCATTGAGTAGGTAATGGCATTTCTTTCATGTTTTTCATAGTGTTTTTGGCAAAAGTAGAATTAACTTGTTAATTAGGGTTTACTAGGTTTTGCTTTACATTCCAGTCTTTCTCCTTTCTGCAATTAGAATAGCATATGTAGAGTAATCTTTCTTTCCTTTCATCACACATAGAGCTTGTTTTTGAAACCTATAGAAGTTGGCTTGACTCTTAGTATCTCGCGTTTGGTGACCAAGTGACAACCTGCAGTGAAAACTAGTACTTGTGCATATAGCAACCGACGCTTCCAAGTTTGTTACAAACTACTGGGTTGATAAATAAAAGTAAGTTGGCCAGCCTAGGAGTTGCAAATTCTTGCTGCAAATTACTAGCGCTCACCACTTTTTGGCACCGTTCCGAGGAAGCATCACGGCGATTATGTGATTATGCTTTTTCTATTTTCTATGCAACATTATTGCTTAATAGTTTATTTCGGCAAAAGAACTAGTATTATTTATTTATTTATTTTATTATTTATTTATTTATTATTTTTACTATTTATTTATTTATTTATTATTTTATTTTATTTATTTATTTATTTTTCCACAGTTTTGCATTTCCTTGCTTTTCTTTTCAATTTTGGAAATTTCCATTCAGCAAGTTCATTTCAGCTAGTTGCAATTTGTTTTGTTCAATCACAATTTTAGTTTCTGCAGGTCCTCTCAGTGTGGGGAAAAATAAACAAAAAACCAACCAAAAATATTTCCTTTCATGCCTCGTAGGAGTAGAGATAACTTAGGAAAATTTTTGCCCCACACCCACTGCTTCACACAGCCAACCTTCTCTCTTCTTCGGTGGCTGCAATCAAGAAGAACCCTTAGGTGAACATCCAGACATATTTGAAGAACCTATAGGGGAGGAAGAATAACAATACATTCCTCTGGAGCCAATGGCTGAAAACATAAATGCTAGGGGAAATGGAGAGAGAATAGAGGGCACCTTCCCCATTTAGGAGACCAATGGGGACACCAAAATGAAGAATATAAGTCCTTCAGCCCTACCTCACTTTCATGGTCTGACTACAGAAGATCCTGACTTTTTGTTTAGAGTAAATTTGCCTGCAGGTGAAGAAGGAATGGTGGATGACCAAATGCCAGATGAACACCTATTTTCTATATCAGTACTCTCTCCATGGTTTGCTGATATAGCAAACTACTTGGTTTCAACACTGTTCCCACCACATCTATCCTCAAAAGAGAAGAGCAAGATAGTAAGGAAAAGTGCCCCTTTCACTTGGATTGGAGACAATATCTTCAAAATTGGCCCAGATTAGATCTTGAGAAGATGTGCCAGGGAGGAGGAAGTCTTTGACATCCTCCTTACTTGTCATGACGGGCCTTGTGGAGGTCATTTTACAGCAAAAAGAACTACCTTCAAAATATTGCAAGCGGGCTACTACTAGCCCACTCTTCATCAGGATGTGAGGAGATACATGAGCCAGTGTGATTGGTGTCAGAGGATGGGGAAACCCACTCCAAAGGATGAAATACGCATGCAACCTCAAGTGACCTTTGAGCCATTTGAGAAGTGGGGAATGGACTTTGTGGGGCCTATCAACCCTCCTTCAAAGCAGAAGCAGTACATCATTGTGCGCACTGACTACTTGACAAAGTGGGCGGAGACAAAAGCAATCAAAATAGTGACAAAGGAAAAAGTAGTTGAGTTTTTGAGGGAAAACATATTCTACAAGTTCGAGTTATCGAGAGAGTTGGTCATAGACCAAGGCAATCAATTTACTTCCGACCTGATTGAAGACCTACTCACACATCATAAGATCAAGCACAAGACTTCCACCCCTTACCATCCACAAGCCAATGGGCAAGTGGAGGTCACTAATAGAGAATTAGAAGGGATCCTAACCAAGTATGTGAGCAGTAGCAAAAAAGAATGGGTGGACAGATTAGTTGAGGCCAGTTAGGCCTACAACACAACATGGAAGACCACCGCCAGGTTCAAACCCTATGAATTTGTCTACGGGAGGAAGGCTTTGATATCAATAGAGTTTGGATTCAATACCCTAAGGATGGCAGCCCAGCTGGACCTAGACCTCATCCATGCACAGAAGGAGAGATTACTTCAGCTCAATGGATTGGATGAATACAGATTGCAAGCCCTTCTCCATATAGAGGTAGTTCAGCTTCAGAGAAAGATATGGAATGATAGAAATATCAGGGAGAAGCAATTCCAAGAGGGAGATTGGGCACTACTCTATGATTCAAGATACAAGGATTTCAAAGGCAAGCTGAGGACAAGATGGCTGGGACCCTACATTGTGGAGAAATGCAATGACAATGGTTCAGTTCTGATTAGAACCATTGATGATGAAGCCATCCTCATGCTTGTCAATGGACATCGATTGAAAGTCTACAAGAAACCCCTCTCCAAGCAAGAGTTTATTGAAGATTTGAATAAAACAGTGATGGTAGTGGAGCATGTATTAGCTTCCACTTCACCCACTCACTGAAGAAAAAAGAGAAAAAATAAGGACTCAAGTGAAAATCTCCATGAAGCGCTTGAGTCCCATCATTCGGTTGAAAACCTCTTCTGAGGTGGCCCAGTGATGTAAAAAAAAGGGAAAATAATAAGATCCCTGGGTGAAAACCTCCCTTGGAGGCACCCAGGGCAGGCAATTAAGGTGAAAACCTCTCTGAGGTGCTTTAGTTGTTTTCAAAAAAAAAAAAAGTGAAAGAAAAAATGAATTTTTATTGCATTGTAGGTTTGCACGAGGACTACAGGGAGCAGAAGAAGGTGCCAAGGGGACCCTGACATTCATACCAGCATCCATCTCATCTTCTCCACACCTTCCTCCATCATTTTTGGCATCTCTTTCACCCCACTCTACCTCTTCTTCCAAAACTATGTTTTCTATAGGAGGCTCCTGTAGGAATTACAGAGAGCCAAAAGTGTCTACAGGAGGTAGTTTGAGGGCCAAGAAAAGCTTCATGAGGAACATATAATCCCTCTTACCATCTTCAACCTCCTTGCCATCATTTCCAAGCCTGCATCACACTCCAAGCATCATTATTATTATTTTTTTCTTTCCAAAAAAAAACACAGAAAAACAGTTTTTCAGTTTTGAAAGAAAAAAGAAAACAAAAATAGAAGGAGGAAAAGGCACCATTAGCTTTACCTTAAGCTTACCTACTATCCCTCCATCATTCATCTCCACCTTTGGCATCATTCTCGAGCTCCAAGCACATGGAAATAGTTGAAGTTTCAAGGGGAGAAGCAGCTACAGGAGCTCTTGTAGGAAATCCTATAGCAGCTGATCCCATAGAAGTCCAGCATCAACAAGTAGAGATAGCATGCATGAGGGAAAATGAAGGCATGCAGTAGAGAAAGCCACAACACTACACAGTCGATGGTAGCAAATACACTTCGATTACAGGTAAGTAGCTAAGTCACTCTTCTATCTGCATTTGTGTAATTAGGAATCATACAAAGGCAACGAGATGGTTGAAATTGAAAGAGGGAAAGGTGGATAGTTAACTTGGCCACCTTCATTTAGTTGACTCCACTTAACCAAGATATCACCCACACGTGCACACAGTCAACTCAAGCAAAAGATGCGAAAGATAGGTAGTGGGAGGAAGAGTTAACTCCGATGCAGTAATGAAGGGATGATTACGAGAGGGGTCATGATGACCAAGCAGGTGGGGACCAACGGTCCTAATCTAGGCAGTGTACACCTTGCCAGCTCAGCACTTATAACAAAAAACAACCATAAAAGGTAATGAGCACTCCTCCCCCTGCATTCTCACCACCTTTTCTTCAGTTTCTCCTTGTAACTCAGCCACAAAACAATGTTTTTATGCCCCCACAGCCTCGTATCCACCATCTTCCATCGATTTCCTCCATATTTTTTTTCTAGGCATCTTCTACATGAGCCCTACAGGTTTTCTACAGGAGCACCTACAAGAAATCTACGGGAGGGACAACAGGCTTCTATAGGAGGGGTAGTGAGTCATTTTGAAGGGAGGAAATGTGATTTTTGGCACGAATTTCAGTATGAAGAGGTAGGGTTCATGAATGCCCTCTATTGAATCTCAAAATGTGAAAGATTTGGTTTCAAATTGAAGATAAAATGAGTCTTTAAGAGGGTAGAAATACATAAAAAAAAATTTCTGTTTTTTTTTTTTTTTTTTTTAAACACAGTCCCCTCTGTTTTTCTATTTCACTCAAAATTCTTTGTCTCCACCTCCATATCTGGTTTTTCAAAAGAAGTACAGGAAGTATGACAAGGGGTTTATGACAAAAGAGTCCACTAACTCCACTAGACTCCATGCACATCCTTAAGTGGTGGAAATATTTACAAGGGCAAACTCGATGAATTTCTTTGAGAAGTTTAGAGGGTTTGATGATGAAATTTCCCATGAATTTGATCTCTCTATGGTCCCTCACACAAGAAATCATGTTACTGTAACCATTAGAGGCCTCTCCATTGAAATAACCCCTGAATTGATCAGTAGGGTCACTACCCTTCCTCTTGGGCTGCCTTGGAGTAAAGATGAGAAAATAATTGGCCAGGCTGCCAAGAGGAAATTTTTGGGTTTATTTTATTGGTGAATTAAGTTTTGAGTTGGGCCAATGGTGGGATACCACGTGGCTTAGTCATGGGCTGCCACGTGGCACTGTGAGGTTTAATAAAAATTGGTTATGGCCGAATAACAACCGATCAGAATAAAACAAAAGACCTCTGGAGCAGCAATATCATGCCTTATTGCTAGGGTGCAGGTGGATCTTAACATATGTAGTGGCAAAGTTATATTTAAATTTGATATGGATGTGTGTTGGGTTGATGGGGCCAGGGCTAAGATCTGGACCCCAGTCACCTTACCACCTCGCGACTGCAGGAAGCAGGATCCGAGGGCTCAGGCTTAGCCCTTGACCCAAGGTTCCAACATCTACATACTTTAACCACAGGACCGCAACCATAACCCATAGCGAGGATTAGTTGTAGGGCAGAGTTTGGGGACTAGACCTCGATCACCTTATTGCCATGTAACCACAACACAGTTGTAATGGAGGGCTCGATAGTCAGAAGTGGAGAAATAAGAAATAGCCCACGGTATCAACGCCACCATATGACCACAACGGAGAGCTTGACAAAGTTTGGTGTTTGGGCACGGATAAACATGGACGACCCTGGTTATATGGTGGTCATAGAACTAATCACTGAATATTTGGGGGCTATGCCAACGGGGGTGGGCGGTTAACCCAAGCCCCTGGGCACATGGCCCTATGTGGCCCAGGTTTTCTGCCACAAGCCTTAATGTGAAATTTAAGTAAGCGACATTGTACATCCAATTTGGCGCGAATCTTGCCTGCACCGGGTGAAATTGTCACTTGGCACGTCTTGGAAAGGCGGAATTCATAGGATGGTTAGTAGTGTAGTGTAGTTTGTAGATCAGTTAGCAAGGAAAACTTGGAGAGAACACAACTTCTTCAATTTTTGGCCAAATTGAACCCAACAAGAACCCAGCGAGGGGTTTTTTACTATTTTGGAGCCATTGGAGACATAATATTTACATTCCGGGCACTGTAAATCCATATAAACACAAACTTGATCACTTAATGAAAGATGCCCAACATTGGAAGCTGGACCAGGAGACGTAACCCAGGAGAGGGGAGAACTCCTTTATCATTTTTGTTGTCATGTGTTTTTGATATGGTATTTTGTCTCTATTTTATGATGTTAACTAAGTTTTTAAACCATTATTATATGTGTTTTGTAAAGTGGCCCATTACCCAAAATACATCAAATTTTACTTGCAATTTTTCCATCACCTTCAAGTTTGCATTACAGATCACTCGAGCTAGTTTATTTCCATTTCTGTATGTAAGCATATTTCAGTTCTTTGATATTAAAGAAATGAAGTTTTATTTTTGCTGCATCTCTATTTATATGTGTATTTTTTTATTTTGTTGCGTTCTTGTAGAACTCTGGATCATCAATACTCCAATGTGTTTCATAGTTGGTGCTCAACCATGTTGCAACATCGGTGGGGTGTTGTATCAACACCATGTTGAAGGTGTTGCAACCACAACGTGTTAGAGGTGTTGCAACAATATGATCCAAAGTGTTGTACAAATATAAAGGTGTTGCAACCACAACGTGTTAGAGGTGTTGTAACAATATGATCCAGAGTTTTGTAAGAATATAACGGTGTTGCAACAATGTGAAGGTGTTCATGTAGCAACACAAAGATGTTGTAGCAATTGAACTTCCCCAAATACTTTTTTATTGCCTCTAATGGTATCTGTATCTGTCTCTTTGAAGTATTCCTCATATATTCTCATTATTTAGCATAAAAGGTAGATTCTTTCCTCAATACATAAGAATGAACACTAAAAGTGACATAATTAGAGAAATGCGATACCTTGGTAAATAATACATCATTGTGAACAAAACTGGTCACAATAAGGTATTTCCATGGGAAAATTGATTCACGAGGTGGTTAATGGGTGCTAAAAGGATGCCAATTTGGGCACCTATCATCTCCCTTTAGCTGAAAGTGTTGCATGTGCCCATGCAACTAGATGCTCAATTTGAATAAGATTGAGAGTGAGCCACATGGAGGTTGTTGATGTTGTGGTCAACCTCCCTTGCATCATAAGCGAAGAAATAAACTTTTCTACTCTCAATTTCCCTCCAACCACAACGCAACAACAACCTCCTCTTTCTTAGGCATGTTATAATCAATTTGATACTTTGGAGTTGATAGTCAATTCACGGGGTAGTGAAACTTGAGGCCTATCCATTCATTCCCACATTTCTCCATGCATCTAATGTACCTGTGTACCCTTTCCAGAGACACTGCAAGGTTGTTGAGATGGTTGTTTTTGGTGTATATTTTTTGTAGGATGTTTCCACCTCTAAGCAAATCTATTTACAACTATTTTAAATAACATCTTGATCTGTGTCCTATAGTGATCAATAACTTCTCACTTGTTGTGGTCCATGAACTTTGCATGTTGAGGGAGTTCACCCTAAATCCATTTTGGCTATTATTAATTTCTATAACTTAGTATGAGGGAAAACTGGAATTTTTTTTTTAATATAGAATTAATTAGTAATTTAAAAATAATATATTAAAATCATTATAAATAAAATATTTTAATTTCTAATTTAAGTAAAATAATTAAATTTATACTAATTCAAAAAGTAAAATAAAATTTATATTAATTTGAAAGAAATAATTTAATTTTATATTAATTTTAAAAATAATTTCTTATTTAATTGATAATTTTTAAAAATAAATACATATTTTTAAATATTTTAAATTAAAGTAACAAGTATCATTTAAAAAACTAATTGAAAATCAAATATAAATAAAAAAATTATAATGTTTTATACTAATGTAAAATATTTATAATAAATTTAAAATTAACAAAATAAAATTTACACACTTATTTCCTTATATAAATATTTATTTTTATATAAATATTTAACTTAATTTTTTTATTCACTTATTCCTTTCTATATTGCAGTGCTTTAAGTCATAATAATTTTGAAAATTGAATTTATTGACTTAATCCTTTCTATACTATAGAGCTTTCCATTATAAGAATTTTGGAAAATGTTTGAATTGACCTAGTTGTTTTTATATCGTAGAAAATTAAATTATAACAGTTTGGAAAACTGTCTGACTCATTTTTTTCTAGACCGTAGAGTTTATTAACTTAATCCTTTCTGTATCATATAGCCTCGGATGGTAAGAACTTTGAAAAATGTTCGACGAAACATTACTTTCTAACTTTATTAAATCCGGAGGTCACTGGTAATAGTGAGTGATTGACATATTTGCAAATTTTAAGATTTTAGGAATGATTGTCCGCAGCTATTTATACAGGTATTTTAGATTTCTTGAATTCAGTTTTTTGTGATTTATATTTTGTAAATTGATTTTTTTTTATTTGAAAATCATATTAGAATTTTTGTGTTTACTGGTTTCGAATTATTTAATATGGTTTATTTTTCTACAAAAGTTGTAATGGCTTTTACCCCAGGAAAAAATCAATTTACAAAATAGGCCAAAGTTCTGAAATGATTATATACTGATTTTGGATATTGATTTTTAATAGATCGTTAATAATATGTACATGATATCTTAATTTTAATAATATGATACCAATGTTTTTTTTTTTCTTGAAAACTATTAATGATTTATTTTTATTTTTATTTAATAAAATGTATAAAAATATTATAAGATTTTAGTTTAATTTTTTAATTTGATAAACATGGTGTTTTTGCCCATCACTCAAATATTAGATCATCTTACGGTTAAATTTATCAAATAATCTAATTATAATTTTAGATCACAAACTTGTAATTTTGTTGTTGCAGAGAGTTATCAATATGGTTCCACGAATTGGCTAAAATATAATCCCATAGTTCTATTTTTTAACGCAGTTGTCTTTAACGCGACTTTTTGAAAGCATTTTCGGTGGTTTTTCCGGTCAAAATCCGGCAGTAAATTACTGGAATCACAAGTTTGATAGCTAGTTTCTGCACAATCAAAGCGTCCCAGGGGTTTTCCAGGGTGCTGAATCCAAATATGTAGTTAAAAAACCATTTTAACTGCAACAAAAACCATTTTAACTGCAATTTATTTCGCCGGATTCCGTCACCAGAATCTCCAAAAAGTCGCATTATAGACAACTCCTTTTTTAACATCACCTCGATTATTGCAGAGCAAGAATAATATATTTCTATGTTCAGGTGCATCATTATTTCATTCAATCAAGTAAACATACCCATCGACCAACAACTCTGACTAGCAAGTTTCTTTGGGTCTGTCATAAGTTTGCTTTATAGGTTGCTAGCTTGGCACCAAAAATCTATTGGATTTCCTCTTTTTACAAAACATTATTTATTTATGTTATTCCGTGGTGTATATATTCAATCATTGTTACCATGCACAATTTGTATGATATTGACATAAATTCATGTATATATAAAAAATCACCATGAATAATGTCAAATTTCAATGAATTCACTTTCATTTTGTCTTTATGAGATTAGGGCAAGATCTCAAAATCTTTGGTTTCTTCGGGATTAGGTTAGATTTCACAATCTTCATATTAATGTCTTTGTCATCCATCTTAAATTGTAAAACTGCTTTTTCATGGTACCGTTTTTTTTTAATATCAGATTTGGTCAAATCAACTTAATTTTTTCCTACTTACCAAAATTCAAAATTAATCATTTGGATTGTCCATGAATTTCTTGAACATGGGAGTTGGGAGTTGTTTTTACAGTGAAACAAATTGCATTTGTATAATTGCATTTCTATATGTTTTTTTAATGATATTATGGGGTGATGGTTGAGTATGATTAGAACTCTACAAGTATTAAAATCAAAATTATTACAGCCATAGGCTTAATTTAGAGTTAGAGTCGAATAAGAGGACGATGTATCACTGCTTCTAGGTTGAATATAAATTTTGTGTGAATATATATATATATGAAATTGTTGCTTGGCATGTCGTGGAAAGGTGGAATAAGTGGGATGGTTAGGAGATTAGTTAGCACGAAAAACTTGGAGAGAACATAACTTCTTCAACTTTTTGCTAAATTGAGCCCAACAAGAGCTGAACTGGGGTTTTTGACAGTTCTGAAGCCATTGAAGGCATAATATTTACATTCTGATCATTGTAATCCCATGTAAACACGAATTTGAGCACTTAATGAAAGAGACCCAACATTGGAAGCTGGACCAGGAAATGTAGCTCAAGAGAGGGGTGAACTCCTTTATCATTTTTGTTGCCATTTGTTTTTGATATGATATTGTCTCCGTTTTATGATGTTAACTAGGTTTTTAAACCATTATTATATGTGTTTTGTAAAGTGATCCATTATCCAAAATACATATAATTTTACTTGCAATTTTTTTATCACCTTCAAGTTTGCATTACAGATCAGTTTGGTATTAGAGCTCAAGGTTATTTTGAAGGTATGATTTTGTTTGTAAGTGTTTTATGACGCTTACAAGGTTGAAGCTTAAAAGAGGAGAAGAATAACTTCTGGAGCCAAGGCCTCACATTGTTTCAAGGAGAACATACAGACCTCAAGCTTCACTAGTCATGGTACATGAAGAAGGTCCTGAAGGGATGCCTGAAGATGAAATAACTTTAAGAAAAACCTTCTTTGAATTGTATGAAATGGTAAAGTTATTTATGAGGAGAGGAACTCAAGGTTGCAAGGAGAGAGCTCAAAACCTCCAAAAAAAGATGGATGAAAAGGAAACAAACCTCCAAAAGGGAATGGAGGGAATGGTGACAAGCCACCACCTTCACCTCCGTCATCCTCATATTCTTCTACTTCTTCTACCCTTTCACAAACACCTCCAAATTCTCCAAAGGGACATGGTAAAACTCGTTTGTTAAAACTTGACATAAAGTTTTAATTGCCTATGTACAAAGGAGAGGTATATGCTGAGAAATTAGATGATTGGATTCGTTAGATTGAAGTGTATTGCTGGATACAAAGAATCAAGGATGATGAGACCAAAATTCAACTTGCTTCGTTTAGGTTGGAAAGTGCAACGCTTATCGGGTGGGAGGCCAAAACTCAAGAGGACATGAAGAAACATGGTAAGGTTTTATCCTCTTGGAATGATTTTTTGTTGCAATAACAAGGAAATTTTATCGATTAGCATACATGCAAAAAGCTATAATGGATTGGAAAAAATTTAGGCAAGCTAAGGGTCAAAATGTGCAAAACTATACTCAAGAATTTAGGAAAATAGGTTTGATTTTGGGTATAGATTTATCCTCTCAAGACACTCTACTCAAATACATTGGAGGATTACATAGTTATTTGAGACACATAATTAGCATGTTTAACCCTACAAAACTAAATGAATTTTGTGTACAGTCAACTCATTTAGAAGCAAGAGGGAATAATGTTCCTCAAGAGGGAAACAAAAAGCCATTCAAGAGTGGAGACAAAGGAAAGGGGAAATTCAAAGGAAAAGGGAAGAAGCATGCTTCAGTAAAAAAGGAAGGAGAAAAACTCACATGTAAACATTCTTCAAAAGAAGGCCATGATGAAGACCATTGTTGAAAACTTCATCCTGAAATGAGACCAAAAAGTTTAATAACAAAGGGAAACATAAGATTGTTGCAACTACACAACATGATTTAGGACCCGATTTCGGAGATGAAACAAAGATCACAACCATGGGATTTAAAGGTAAGGACTCTATTGCAAGCACTAGTTCTTCAAGTAGCCTCAATGAAACTCAACATGAAAAAGAAAGAATATAGATTTTCCACATTAGAGTCATTTCAAAACATACCAAGATAGATACATTGTTTGATAGTGGATCACAAGAAAACTTATTTCATAAGACATTGTTAAGAAATTGAATTTGGAAACCACTCCTCACCCTAAACCTTATCCTTTATGTTGGATATGTGATAATGCAAAATTGCATGTGACAAAAAGATGTAAACTTAGATTTTCCATCACTACAAACTATATAGATGAGGTAGGGCTTGATGTTATTGCACTTGACATTTATGGTATTGTTTTGGGAAGCCCATATCTATATGATAGGAGAGCCATATTTCGTCACCATGAGAACAAATATCACTTGTTAAAGATGGGATTGAGTACATTATTAGAGTACATAGCAAGAAGTTGAATTTATCACTTGTGAATGATGGACAAATTAAGAGGCTTGTTAATGCTAGTAAGAATTTTGTACTCTTGATGATCAAACCAAAAGAGAATGTTGAAAATGAAGCCTTCCAAGGAGGTGATGCAAGATTAAAATATGATTTGTTTAATGTTTTTAACAACTATGATGATATGTTTCACCAACCCAAAGGATTTCCTCCTAAAAGAGGGATCTATTATGCGATCCAATCGCAACAAAATTGTCCTCTTCCAAACATTGGAATGTAGAGGATGTTAGTCATGGAGAATGTAGAAATCAAGAGACAAATCCAAGTGTTGCTTGATAAAGGGGTCATCAAACCAAGCACATCTCCATGCAGGTCACCAATTATTTTAGTACCAAAGAAAGATGGTACATGGCTCATGTGTGTGGATTTCAAAGCCTTTAACAAGATCACGATAAAGAATCGTTACCCTCTTCCTTGAATTGATGATGTACTTGATCAGTTGAAAGATGTTGTGTATTTCAATAAGTTGGACTTGAGAAGTGGCTATCATCAGATTAGGGTTGCTAAAGGAGACATATGGAAGACAACTTTCAAAACAAAGCAATGTTTGTTTGAATGGTTGGTTATGCCATTTTGGCTTTGTAATGCCCCTACAACATTCATGAGAGCTATGAATGATGTCTTAAGGACTTTTCTTGATGATTTTGTGATTGCATACTTAGATGAGATATTGATATTCAACAAAACTCATGAAGAACATGTCATGCATGTGAGGCAAGTCTTAGATGTCGTAAAGAAAGAGAAGTTGTTTTTAAATATGTTTAAATGTGAATTTGGAAAAACCTTGATAGTGTAATTCTAGAAAAGATTGGTAATAATGCCTTCTCGTTGGATTTACCTCCATATATGAAAATGTATGTAGTTGCTAAAGTTGAGAATTTGAGATTATATGAGCATCCTTTGATTGATGATCAAGGAGAGCATGTTTAGATTCCTTCAATAGAAGATTTCTCTCTTGGATTTCTTGAATAATTGCAGCAAGACACTATCCTTGATAGAAAAGTAAGAACTTCAAAACTAGGGAATGTGGAGTACCTTCATGTGGGACTCAAAGGAGAAAATACAAAAAAATAGAAATGGATTGAGATTGGAAGGGTGAGGGAATTGTACCCTCATCTGTTGGTTGACTAAAAGTAGCCTTTTGGAGGTCCAAAATCTTCCAATGGGGAAGAGGGATCTAAGAGATCAATAAAGTGATCAAAATTCAAAGTGTTCAAAAGTACTCAAAACCTATATCAAAGTGTAGATCTTGACGATCTGAATCAAACGCAACTTGAATCACTCAAAACCGATATCGTGTTCTGATCGTTTTCGCAAATAGGTAGAAAAATTGTAATTTGAATGCAAGACTGCTGACTGGGTAGTCCGTACGATGATAGGGCAAGGTGACTATGCAATATAACTGTACAAGTTGGGCCAATGGCTAGCTGCCAAGTGTCCTATTCTCATTGGTTTGATTTTGGGTGTATTTTATTGGTGAATGAAGTTTTGAGTTGGATCAATGGTGGGATGCCATGTGGCCCAGTCATGAGCTGCCACATGGCACCGCGGGGTTTAACAAAAATGGGTTATGGCCGAACAACAACCGATCAGAATAAAACACAAGATCTCCAAAGCAGCAATATCATGCCTTACTACTAAGGTGCAGGTCAATCTTAACATAAGTAGTGGCAAAGTTATATTTAAATATTATGTGGATGTGTGTTGGGTGGATGGGGCCAAGGCTAAGCTCTGGCCCCCAGTCACCTTACCACCTCGGTACTATAGGAAGCAGGATCCGAGGGCTTGGGCTTAGCCCTCGACCCAAGGTTCCGACATCTACATACTTTAACCATAAGACCGCAACCATAAACCGTAGCGCGGAATAGTTGCAGGGCAGAGTTTGGGGACTAGAACTCGATCACCTTATCGCCATGTAACCACAACACAATTGTACTGGAGGGCTCAATAGTGAGGCACCGAGAAATATGAACCAGACCACGGTTTCAGCACCACCATATGACCACAATGGAGAGCTTGATGGAGTTTGGTGTTTGGGCACAGATAAACATGAACGACCATGGTTATATGGTGGCCGTAGAACTAATCATCGAATATTTGGGGGCTATGCTGATGGGGGTGGGCGGTTAACCCAAGCCCATGGGTGCATGGCCCCATGTGGCCCAGGTTTTCTGCCACAAGCCTTATTGTGAAATTTAAGTAAGCGACATTGTACACTTAATCCAGCAGAATCTTGCCTGCACCAAGTGAAATTGTCACTTGGTGCAGCTTGGAAAGGCGGAATTCATAGGATGGTTAACAGTTCAGTGCAGTTTGTAGATCAGTTAGCAAGGAAAACTTGGAGAGAACATAATTTCTTCAGTTTTTAGCCAAATTGAGCCCAACAAGAACCCAGCTAGGGTTTTTTTACTATTTTGGAGCCATTGGAGACATAATATTTACATTCCAAGTACTGTAAATCCATGTAAACACAAACTTGATCACTTAATGAAAGATGCCCAACATTGGAAGCTAGACCAGGAGATGTAGCCCAGGAGAGGGGTGAACTCCTTTATCATTTTTGTTGTCATGTGTTTTTGATATGGTATTTTGTCTCTATTTTATGATGTTAACTAAGTTTTTAAACCATTATTATATGTGTTTTGTAAAGTGACCCATTACCCAAAAATACATCAAATTTTACTTGCAATTTTTCCATCACCTTCAAGTTTGCATTACAAATCACCCAAGCTAGTTTATTTCCATTTCTGTATGTAAGCGTATTTCAGTTCTTTGATATTAATGAAATGAAGTTTTATTTTTGCTGCATCTCTATTTATATGTGTATTTTTTTTGTTACGTTCTTGCATAAGTCTGGATCATCAATACTCCAATGTGTTTCATAATTGGTGCTCAACCATGTTGCAACATTGGTGATGTGTTGTATCAACACCATGTTGAAGGTGTTGCAAGCACAACGTGTTAGAGGTGTTGCAACAATATGATCCAGAGTGTTGTAAGAATATAAAGGTGTTGCAACCACAACGTCTTAGAGGTGTTGTAATAATATGATCTAGAGTGTTGTGATGAAAAGAGATCTGGGTATACGCCCAGAATCCATTTTCTTAACCAATTCTTAGCCCTTCACTAATAATTAATACCCCACAGGTCCACAAACTAGGCTTCCTGTAACTATTGAAACACAGTCATCTCCTGTTGCAATTGTGCAATTCTGAATCACTACATGTTGGAAGCGTAGACGTGAATTCCATCTGTATTCGGACTGTCGCCGGGAGCAGCAATTTTCAAGTTTTCAACTTGAACATATGTTGGCTGAGTTATTTCAACGTTAATTTTGGACTGACATGAAACGTCAAATCTCTCAAAGTTACAGTTGAGCTAGAATTTGCCACATGTGCATGGTTTCGGTCTCGATTGCAATCCCTCCCATCAATAATGCCTCCGCCACTAATAGTTAATACTTGGACCTTGGAGAACATAAGTCATTCCTAGCAAGCATGGGGATCCCAACGACACGGATCACCGTTCCGCAAAACAGATTTCTAACCAAATGAGTTGAAGAGCCGAGGTCTTTACAGCGGCATCTGATCTTTGATACTGAAATCTCATGCAATGTTCTGCATAATTCCCCACGCAATTAATGATAATTACATACATTGTTCAACACAATTCCCCACACGAATTAAAAAAAAAAAACATCAATGAAAACACACAGCCGCACTTCCACTTTCGGTTACAACTCGAATTTCAATCCACAAAGAAAACAGAGGAAATAATCCACGCATACAACAGTTTGATGGTTCTTTTAATCTGGAAATCGTGCCCACGCTTTGCCAGGTAATTAACATACAGTTATATATATATATATATTACATATCAGTTGCGCCATGTAAGGCTGCGGAAATTCAAAGGTATTACCATCGACTTTCAATCTAATTAACCAAATATCATTCACTTTCCTTCAGAACGCCGAGAGGGATTTTTATCACAATACTTTGGCATCGCCCCTCTCTCCCTTTTGCTGAGAGCTCAGCTGCCCCTTTATTTAAAATGATAATGGATATGTACAAATAGATATTCTCCTTATCTCCTAGGAAAAAAACAGGCTTTTTCCCTTTTACACAATGATTTAAAGCTGGAAGCTTTATTCCCTAATTTTATCCTAATTTTAACTAAAAAAACATAGAAATTCTATCCAACTTCTCTTTCCTAAACTATTTTTCCCATATCCTTTAGAAAAAGAATATTTACATAACCAAATACTATAATTTATCACACCCCCTCTTTATTCCATATTTACAAATGAGGATGGTCTTTTGATGCTCCTGCATCATACACCCAACCTTAAAATTAATCATGATCCCCTGATCATGTGTTGGGATCTGTGTATGCCTGGATCCCACACCTTGTGCTGCAAGTCATTATGTGCTATTGTTCGTTGCCTTCCTCCAGGTTTCCACACTTTATGCTGCATCGCCCCACTGGGTGCACTCTTGCAATCTTCTGCAGTCTTCCTTTCGTTGTTTCTCCTTTGTTTCACTGCTGTTGGTCTCTTCCGGGATTCTTTCACCATCATCCGCCTCATCACTTCAATTTCTCTGTCTAACAAATTTTTCCCAGCATCTTCAATAAGACCTATACTCACAAAACAATTGTTAGAATAAAAATCATAAGGCATCAATGCCTCTTTTGCTGCTATCACTGTTGTCTTAGCTGTCACTATGAATGTTGCTGCCTCCCAAACTTCCTGTCCCTCTGCAACATTCCTTTGCTTGTCACCTGCAATTTCATCTGCTTCCATGATGTCTTTTTTCTCTTGTTCACTGCACTGAAATTTTTCATCTGTTGCAATCTCCCTGTCATACTGTGGATTCTCCAACAAATATTCTAACAATGCAATCTCTCTGTAGCATCGCTGAAGCACTTCATCACCTGCATTCATACATAAACTCTTAGCTTGCACAAAATGTTCAACAGTATCAACGGTTACTTCCCTTATCTGTGCTTCAGACTGATTCTCATCCACAAGAACTTCCTCTTGTGCTGTAACAATTTCATAAGATGACACATTCTCCTCAACACCTGTAATCACATCACAATTGTCAGCTATACAAACACAAGAGTTCACATTATCCAGCTGATCTGAATCTACCCAATAACTCAAGAAATCATCAATGATCTCCTCCTTTGTTTCATCAATGGAAACCTCCTCTGCACCTGCAAACATACACAACTCATCAGTTTTAAAACTACAAGACTTTTTAGTCTTGACTGCTTTCTTCAACACTTCCCTTTGATCAGATCTGTATGTGGAATATTCAAATTTCATCTCTGGCACAAGAACTCTAAGTCCCTTTTCCAACAAAGCAATCAGAATTTTTCTCAACCTCTTCTGCAATTATCGCCAAATCACTCTCTTTCCCTTCAGTGGAAAGATCCATTTTCCTTTCTGTTTTTCCTGCTCTTGCAGCCATTCTTCCAGTCCCTGCAACTGTGCCTTTATTTATGCAATCTTTCTTTCTCGAACTCCTGCAATCATCTAATCTCCGTGGCATTTCTCTGAACCTCTTCCTCCTCTAGAAAAACTCCTTCTGCCTCTGGCAGACTGCTTCCTCACGAGCTTCTCACTCACCATGAGTTGCACTAGCCTCTGCAACAACAATCTCTCTTGCTGCAACTTACCTCACCAATCCTTCCCTCCGGATCTGGTCTTTTGGTAAGTACTTGGTTCACTGCCTCTGGAACCTTTTCAGCACTCCTCTGCTCTCTCTAGGCTATCTCTTCAACTCACCTTCTTCTTCTCCAGGACACTGCAATTGTCCTCCTTATTCAGCCTTCAGGTGTATGCCAGGTTCACTGCCACTTTCTCTGCAACCATAGACTTAAATCATAAATTTCAAAAAATCATCTCACCTCTTAAGATCTTGCATGATCTTGTCCTCTTTCCATTTTTGCAATCCTGTTCACTTCACTTGTGTATGCTTGCATAAACAAAATTAAAAGTATGATCTTTATTTCAACTATTCACCACACTTCAGTTCTAAAAAAAAAAAAAAAAACATTTTCAACAAAACATTCCTGCTCTGATACCACCTGATGAAAAGAGATCTGGGTATACGCCCAGAATCCATTTTCTTAACCAATTCTTAGCCCTTCACTAATAATTAATACCCCAAAGGTCCACAAACTAGGCTTCCTGTAACTATTGAAACACAATCATCTCCTGTTGCAATTGTGCAATTCTGAATCACTACATGTTGGAAGCGTAGGCATGAATTCCATCTGTATTCGGACTATCATCGGGAGCAGCAATTTTCAAGTTTTCAACTTGAACATATGTTGACTGAGTTATTTCAATGTTAATTTTGGACTAACATGAAACGTCAAATCTCTCAAAGTTACAGTTGAGCTAGAATTTGCCACAAGTGCATGGTTTCAGTCTCGATTGCAATCCCTCCCATCAATAATGCCTCCACCACTAATAGTTAATACTTGGACCTTGGAGAACATAAGTCATTCCTGGCGAGCATGGGGATCCCAACGACACGGATCACCATTCCACAAAATAGATTTCTAACCAAATGAGTTGAAGAGCCGAGGTCTTTACAGTGGCATCCGATCTTTGATACTGAAATCTCATGCAGTGTTCAGCATAATTCCTCACGCAATTAATGATAATCACATACAACGTTCAACACAATTCCCCACGCGAATAATAAAAAAAAATCATCAATGAAAACACACAGCCGCACTTCCACTTTCGGTTACAACTCAAATTTCAATCCACAAAGAAAACAGAGGAAATAATCCACGCATACAACAGTTTGATGGTTCTTTTAATCTGGAAATCGTGCCCACGCTTTGCCAGGTAATTAACATATAGTTATATATATATATTACATATCAGTTGCGCCATGTAAGGCTGCGGAAATTCAAAGGTATTACCATCGACTTTCAATCTAATTAACTAAATATCATTCACTTTGCTTCAGAACGCGGAGAGGGATTTTTATCACAATACTTTGGCATCGCCCCTCTCTCCCTTCTGCTGAGATCTCAACTGCCCCTTTATTTAAAATAATAATGGATATGTACAAATAGATCTTCTCCTTATCTCCTAGGAAAAAAACAGCCTTTTTCCCTTTTACACAATGATTTAAAGCTGGAAGCTTTATTCCCTAATTTTATCCTAATTTTAACTAAAAAAACATAGAAATTCTATCCAACTTCTCTTTCCTAAACTATTTTTCCCATATCCTTTAGAAAAAGAATATTTACATAACAAAATACTAAAATTTATCACACCACCTCTTTATTCCATATTTACAAATGAAGATGGTCTTTTGAGCGTTCACTGCTTTAGAGGTAAGAGCTGCCAGATTGTATGAGAAAAACCAGACTAGAAAAAAAACTACCGCATAAAGGTTCTAAGAATATTTGACAACATGGTTCTATTTGGTTGCTTGAGCAATGATATTGCTCAAAGAACTAGCCTGTTCTTTTGCACGCTCCACCAGAGAATCCTGTGCAGCTATGACATGTGTAACTGTCTTCTTATTTGACTCTTGGAGCTCCCCGACAATCAGAAGTTCATGCCATAATTTCTGAGTCAAATAATATCTGATCCGTTAGGATTCCACCTCCAGCACAATTGATTTTTCCAACCCGGAAGACCGAAGAAATAGCACTAATTAACAAATCGATTCAGGGCTTTGAGCGCATCATTATATCCAGCGCCAATATGGATAGGATCGCTGCCTTTGAATGACAATTCCAGAACTGTGTGTTCCGCCAATATACGGTGTGGAACCTTCAGTCAACCACAGCAGCTCCGCCAATCGATTACCGCAGAAGGCAATTATAATATGGTTCCCTAACAACGCTTTCAACACGCAGTAACCTGTAACTTTTAATATACCGTAATGTGGACTGTAACAAAAATGAAATCAGAACGGCACAATCGCTACAACAAAAATAAGCGGAGAGTAGAAGGCGATTCAAGCCTTTTTCATACACAGCGCAATTAAACTATAAAATACATGCATTGGTATCAGATTGATCATTCATCCACGTATTCTGATAGTGAATTAACTCGCTTCAATGTTGATAAATAAGTGTTCCAGCCAATTACATTAGCGTTTTTCTCTAACTGTAATAAATGAAATTACAGTGCGGTACCAATATGTTTCCAAAATAAAAGAAACGAGCCCAACTGCCTCACTAATTAATAAAACATTAAGCGGAGATAGCAATGAGATTCTACCGCCCAAGAAGCCTTTAATCCACAGTAAATCAAATTATTGACTACATGCATAGTATAAAAAATCATTGAGCTAAAATGCCAGAGAGTTTTGAATTATGCTTTGGCACCGTCTCTCTCTGATCGAGAGCTTTAGCTGCCTCTCTTTTTTTATACATAATAATGGATACATACAAATAGATCTTCTCCGTATCTCCTAGGAAAAAAACATGTTTTTTCCCTTTTACACAATGATTTAAAGCTGGAAGCTTTATTCCTTAATTTTATCCTAATTTTAACTAAAAAAACATAGAAATTCTATCCAACTTCTCTTTCCTAAACTATTTTTCCCATATCCTTTAGAAAAAGAATATTTACATAACAAAATACTAAAATTTATCACACCCCCTCTTTATTCCATATTTACAAATGAGGATGGTCTTTTGATGCCCCTGCATCATGTTGTAAGAATATAAAAGTGTTACAACAATGTGAAGGTGTTCATGTAGCATCACAAAGGTGTTGTAGCAATTGAACTTCCCCAAATACTTTGTTATTGCCTCTAATGGTATATATATTAGTCTTTTTGAAGTATTCCTCATATATTCTCATTATTTAGCATAAAAGGCAAATTCTTTCCTCAATACATAAGAATGAACACTAAAAGCGACATAATGAGAGAAATATGATACCTTGGTAAATGATACGTCATTGTGAACAAAATTGGTTACAATATGGTATTTCCATGGGAAAATGTATTAACTAGGTGGTTAATGGGTGCTAAAAGGATGCCAATTCGGGCACCTATGATCTCCCCCTAGTCGAAAGTGTTGCATGTTCCCATGCAACTAGATGCTGAATTTGAATAAAAGTGAGAGTGACCCACGTAGATGTTGTTGATGTTCTGGTCAACCTCCTCTGCATCACAAGCGAAGAAATAAGCTTTTCTCCTCTCAATTTCCCTCCAACAACAACGTGGCAACAACCTCCTCTTTCTTAGGCATGCTATAATCAATTTAATACTTTCAAGTTGACAGTCAAATCATGGGGTAGTGAAACTTGAGGCCTATCCATTCATTCCCACATTTCTCCATGCATTTAATGTACATGTGTACCCTTTCCAAATTAAAATGTGTAAATTAAATTTATATTTTTAATATAAAATATTTTAAGTTAATAAAATCCATATATATTATTTATTAATATTATAAATAAATTATTAGTAATTTGATATTTAAAAATATATAAATTAATCTATATTATATTTAAAGCGAGTTGAATTTTTTTTTTTTTTTTTTTTTTTTTTAATATGAAAAAAGCACTATATTTAGCAAGTAGAAAATTTACAGAGATACAATATAGAAACAAAAATATAGATGCAATACAACTACATCATATATCATTCTTTAAATTCAGTTAAATATATTCTGGCGTAATTAGAAGTTTAGTCTATCATATCATAATTGTATAGGCGTAAAGAAGAGTAGTGAAGCGTAAAAAACCAAGCATAGGACGCATATATACAAATCAAAAATATAAGTAGGTTGTTAATGTCAGCATGTAGTAATCCCGGCAAAAGTTCAAGCTAGTTCATAAGAGAATTCCTGCAGATAAATAGTTGTATCCAGAGAAAGACATCACCCCGACGTCCAGAATATGTCCCTCCAACTTTATTTCGATGTGCAGTCTGTCTGCTTTAGCCAGAAATCCCCTTTTCGAGAGTCTGTTTGCAAAATGGTTATGCCCTCTTCTTATGTGCTCAATAGATGAACCCGGGTAATGTGTCCAGAGTAGTTGTACTTGGAAGCGCCATCCTTGTAGAGTGGATTGAAGGATATGTGCCCATCCCAGAACATAGTCAATGAAGATTTTGGAAATCCCATAAATATGTAAATTAGGAATGTTAAAAAAATTTGAGAACCAAAGTAAACTCGAGAGTGCCATTACTTCAGCTTTAGTATTCGTGAAGCAGCCAGAACCTGCATCCGCAAATATGTCTTTGCGATGCACCATCAAAATAGGCAGTCGGGAATGCCACAATGTGGATGGAATTACAAGAAGCCTTTGGACCAGTATGCAGATCTAAACTAGTAGTGAGACCCAGTTTGATGTTATCCAGTACCTGTACATCATAATTTCGGTGGTTGTTGAAGATAATTTTATTTCTCCATTTCCAGACCTCCCAAAAAAAATATAGAGGTATATTGCGCCATGTGGTTAGCAGTTTGCTCCACCAGATAAGACAATTTGAGATATGGTCGGATTGATGATACGTGAAACCAATGTGAGAGGCAAGTTTTTTCCAAAGCAAGACAACCTTGGGACAATGCAAAAATAGATGTATGTTATGCTCCTCCGCAACCCTGCAAGTGACATAATAGCTCGGCCCATACCAGTGTGGCTTTTGGAGGTTTTCCCATGTGAGATTCTTATTTTTCCATACCAACCCAAGAAAAAGTATAATCTTGATGGGAGATTTAGTTAGTATAATCTTGATGGGAGATTTAGTTTTCCAGTAGTATGAGAACCAACATACCACAGATTGTGGATTCTCCCAATAGGATAGTGTAATATATGTGTTAGTCGCCTTGTGATTGCCATCTTTTGTTTTTCCCTTCCAGGCAATCTGGTCCCATTCAATAGTACGACATGTACCATCAAGCAGTAGATTTGTTCTGATTTGTTCCCATTCGCTTGCAATCTGTCCTCCAAGTTGTAAATCCGTAGCCTATTTCTAGATAGGTCTACAGTCCTGCCATGAAGATATGACCTGCTGCCAGAAAAAGATGGCGTGGCTATGAAGACAATGAAAAAGTTCCTCAAGTAAATTGGAAGCAGTATCAGTACCCAGAATGTGGTTCAGGCCTATGGCAATGCAAATTTTGTTGCCCAATTTCCAAACCAGAAACGAAAGAAAGCAGCGTGTAGTTTAATAAAACTGTGCCAGATTGCAGAAATGGAAGTGGTTCTGATCCGTCCCTGTCTCATCCAGACAGAAAAATCGGTATTTTTCAGATATTTTGACCGTATAATTGAGCCCCATGTACCACCCTCGAATATGCCACGCCACATGGATTTGAGCAGGAGCACCCATCCGAATCTATTTAGATGCATTATGCACCAGCCACCCAGCAATGTGGGAAGGGTGAAAAATTCCATCTTTGCGAAATGGTATTTATGCTGATTTTTCCTACCAGACCATATAAAATTTGTCGTGATCCTGTGAAGCTTATTAATGATGGAATGGGGCAAATAATATAGGTGTTCCCAGTACACACCGAATTGAGTAATGACAACCTGTGTCAAGGTAACACGTCCACCCAGTGACAAACATATGAACTCCCATCTAGATATCCGCTTGTAATATTTGTCAATAAGCCACATCCAATCCATCTTTTTATAACTGTAGGGTTTGATGTGAAAACCAAGGTATTTCTTACCTCTCGAAAGTGGTCGTGAGGCCACACCAAATAATCCACAGATATAAGTGATTATCTCTTGATCACAAAGATCATGGAGGATAGTAGATTTATGGAGATTCATGGTCAGTCTAGTGGCCCTACCAAACTTAACAAATATATTATATAGACGAACTATACATACCTGTTTAGAAAGCCCATGATGAGGACGTTATCAACAAATACATTATGTGATATAGATATATCTCATCCGATATGTAAGGTGTGAAAGTGCCCATCAGCCACCGCTTGTTGGATGTGATGGCTCATCCCATTCATAGCTAAGATGAAGAGTAATGGCGACAATGAGTAGCCTTGCCAGAGACCCCTGCCCTCTTGAAAATACTTCGAAGGATAGCTATTGATAAGGACAACATATTTGACGTTTGATACACAAGCCATAATCCAATCTGTAGGTCCGGCTTGTATCACAATTTTGTGAAGGACGAGTCGCAAGTAGCCCCAATCAAGGCAATTAAATGCATTTTGTAGATCGACTTTCATTATTGCTACATTTTGCTTCTTCTGATGTATGGAATGCATGCCTTCCCGGGCAATCACCACTCCGTCGTGTATCTATCTATTATTGAGGAAACCAAACTGTTGTGGAGAGATATATTTGGACAGTGTGTGCTTCATACTATTTGCGATTGTTTTTTATATGATTTTATAGATAAGATTGCAGAGGGAAATAGGCCTATATTCTGAGAAGCTGGAGGCTGGTGTTTTCTTCAAGATAAGGGCGATATAAGTAGAGTTGATATATGGATGAATATATCCGCTAGTACGGGATTCCTCCACCATGTCCAATAATACCTGTTTGAATAGATCAAAGAAATGAGTAAAGAACTCCATAGTGCACCCATCTGGACCGGGTTTCTTATCCTATTTGAAATATTTTAGCACATTCTGTATTTCCTCCTCCGATACTGGTTTGTATAGAACCACATTTGCATCTCCATCGAACATGCGAGGATAATATTCAACGATCCACAGTTGGTCCTCTAGGTAGTCTAGAACCCTCCTTTGGTATGCAGTATGAAAATGTTGAACAACGGATTTGCAAATATGTTGTTGTGTTTGTGCTTTGTTAGCATCCACATCACTTATTACCCATATAGTGTTTATCTTTCTTCGATAATTTGCATACTGGTGAAAATTTTTGGAATTTTTGTCACCCTCTTTGAGCTAGATGGCCCTACTCTTGAGACGCCGGATAGTCTCTTTTATGTGGAGAATATGCTTTTTCTGGAGTTCGAGTGCATGTATACAATTACGGATATGGTTTGGAAGATGATCACCAAGGAGCGAAGGGCGTATGTCATGAAGTCCCTGTAAGATGTCTTCCAGCTCTTTATTGAGGAGTCTACACTTTCTATGTTCCCATATCTTTACCTCCCTCCAGAGAACATTAAGCAACTCCAATATGTGTTTCATAGGTGAGTCGGTTCAGGCCCCAATTCGATTCCAGACATCTCACACTAGACTGTTGAAATTCGGATCCTCAAGCCAAATCTGGTTGAACTTGAATGGAATCCAACCTCTGAATTCACTCCTTTTCCAGTGGAGACTGATAGGCCTTTGAATTTGAAATATGATTACTCACAACTTCTAAGTGGACCAGCCCAAGTCGCTCAATAATTTTCTCATACATGAGAAATCGGTCCAAACACTTAGCAACATATGCATCTCTGACTCTCCCATTATCCCAGATAGGAGATATAGTGGATGGACAAATATCAATAAAATTGTGTTCAATAATGAGCTCCTACATGTGGTCTGCTAGTGTGTCCACCCGGCAAGAACAACCCCATATCTCATTTAAACCTAAAGTGAAATTTGTTGAAATATTAATTTCAACTGCCGTGCAGGGACAACGACCGCAACGCAGTTTTTTGAAAACCGCCAGTACCATTCCCCGCACCGCTTATGCTGATCGCTGGTATTTCACCGAAGGGCAACGATCACATCCATTAGGTGACACGTGTCTGAGCTGAATTTCCAAAACCAACATTCCCTCAGAACGTAAAGATCGGCGAGAAAGGGCCTCCCGATATTGCCAACAGTCGTCCGATTGTTGAGGGCAAAATCAACGGTTGGTAATTCATGAGAGTGAGGGCGCATGTTTTTTTTGGAGAACCTCCGTATGGTTGACAATGGCTGTATGACTGAATACGGATGCAGGGTTGATTGAAAGCGTTGGATGGACGAAGAAGCAAAGTCCACGTGAAACAATAAATGAAATTTACTACGGTTGGTATGTAGGTGAAGAATTTAATTCACGGGAGTAATTTTGTTTTAGGGCACAAGTCAAACAAAAGTTATGATATATGTTTTTTTTATTTTTCATTTTTGAAATGTAAGTGAAACTCGTCGCAGTGAATGAAAGAGGAAATTTTTACAGCATATTGTAGTGTAATGAAATGAAGGGCGCAACGCTGTGAATGTAATGAGTAATGTAGCGCAGGAGAGTGCAAATGAAAAAGAGGGCAAAATGCAGCAGAGCATGAATGTCCAATTTTTTTTATGAATGAAATGTAAGAGTGGTGCAGTAGTGCGATAGCAAGAAGGAGAAGCACAACAGTGCGAATGTAATGTTCTGTTTTTTGTTGAAAGGGTAATGTAATACGTAGCAGCGTAAATGTAAAAGCAGAGTATGTAAGTTTTGGTTGTTCATTTTTGAAATGAAAAAGGAATACGCAACAGCGCGGGGGTATTTTTCTTGTTGTTGAAATGCAATCTCCAGTAGTGTGAAAGAATGTAAGATAAGTAAAAAGGGGTTTTTACACAACAGTGTAAATCTTTTCAAGAAGAGAACAAATGTAAGAAATTTTTACACATAGTAGTGTAAGATTTCAAAGATGAGACAGAGTATTTTGTTTTTGTAAAATGCACAGTAGTGCAAACACAATAGTGTTTCAGCAGTGTTAATTTTGAAGACAGAGACATAGTACTTTTGTTTTTGAAATACACAACAATGTTCTTACTTTCAGGGAGACAGTGAAGTTTTTTTTTTAATTGCATCTGAAGCAGTCTTGGAGAATCCCTTTGGCAGAGGAAGGAATTTGTAATAGCAGTTGTTTTATTAATGAATACAATGTTTTTATGAGTGTGTGAAACTCTGTTCTTCATCTCCCGCAAATACTTTTTTTTGCTTCCCTGTGCTAAAAACAGAGAATTATTTCTTGGGTTAAAACAGAGCATTGTTCTCTGTTCAGTTTTGTTTGGAATTACCAGAAATTCCCAACATGGTATCAGAGCTTGTCCAAGCTCTTTGAAGGTGTCAAAAAAGCTGAAGGAAGGATTTCTTGCTAGAGAAGCTCAACAGAGTGAAGACTCAGTCAAGAAAGAATTCCAGGTATTTCTCAAGTTTTTTTTGTGTTGCTGTTGAAGAAACAGTCAGTCATTTTAAAATACACAATCAAGTATAGTTAAGAGTGCAAGAATAGGGGTAGAGAACACAAATGGCGAGGTCAAGGAAGAAAGCCTCCAATCCTCCTAAGGATGTGTCTCCCTCTACTACTAAAATAGAAGACAATCAGTTTGATGAGGCTCCAAGGTTCAATGGGAACTTTGATATATGGGAAGCAAGAATGAGGACTTTCTTACATCTCAAGGGATTGAATTTTGGGAATCATTGATTGATGATAGCAGGATGGATAGAGAATCCAAGGAGTACGATGCAAAAGCAACAAAGACAATCTTGAATGGGCTACTTGATTCTGTAAAGAAGAATCTAGGAAAATATTCATCAGCAAAGGATATATGGGACAAAATTCATGACCTTCACTCAAAAGGAGCACTGACCATGACTATCAATCAAGAAGGAGATCCTGAATCCATCATAGAAGAAGAAAAGAATGAAAAGGACTTTGTAGAATAACTCCTCACTCGACTTATGATTTCCATGGAAGAGATTAACAATTTGAAAAAGGAAAATGAGGCACTTAAGAAGATAGCTCCAGTTGGTAACCAAGATCAAACAAGGAAGAAAGTTGACCTCATCAAACTTCAAGTACAAGAAAGGGATGAAGAGCTTGCCAAGCTTAAGAAGGAACTTCATCAAAGCAAAAGGAAGCATCATGAAGAATTCATATCCATGACAAATCAATTGAATAAAGCAAAGAAGCAGGAAAATACGTTGTCAAGTCAACTTGAACAAAGGCACAAGAGCGTGAACAAACTTGAAGAAGAGATTGGTCAGCACAAGGTAGAGGTCTCCTCCCTTAAGTCTCAACTACAAGAAGCCAGGAAACAGGCACAAGGAGCTAAGAAGAAAATGGAGAGTAGTCAAGCAAAGAATGAAGAAATCTTCAAAATGAAGTCAAATATCATTTCCCTTAAAATAGTAGCAGCTGAAGCTACTCGTAGCAAGGAAGAAATTGAGGAACAACTTGCAAAGAAGAATAATGAGTGTGAAAGATTAGAAGAAGAGATTGTCCTCCTCAGGAAAAAGGTTGAAGGGATGAACAAAATCTTGAAGATCTCTCAAGCCTTGGATGACATGCTCAGCTATCACAGATGTCCATCTGATAAATCAGGACTCGAGTATGCAGGTGAACCCTCAAACAAGAATGAAAATGCTTTAAGCAAAAGAGATGTGAAGAAGCCAGAAAGAAATGGTGATGCTCCTAGT
>APFE030511104.1:109657-129797 GCA_000404065.3 Pinus taeda
CGCGTATATGTGGAAAACTTATCTTTGGTCCGTGGCGGTTATTCCTTGGAAGTTGTGCCTATGGTTTTGGACCATGGCATCTCGACGAACGTGTTGATCCCTAGTTTCGAAGTTGATGGTATTGGTTGTTATGGTTTTGGACCATGGTATTGAGCAAGGCCTAAGGCTATATAAGGAGAAGATCATTAGGCCAAGAGATGTGAAAAGAGTGAGCATTGGGTGTCTGACGAAGTGAGAGGATCTGGTATTGCTGGTTGTCTGTTCGGGAAGTTTGGCAAGGGTCGGATCTGACAGCGGAGGCATAAGTAATCATTTCTAGATCTGTACGCGGGTTTCCTTTGGAGAAAGTGCGTATACACGCGGTTTCGGTAAAGTGCAGTAGCGTATGCATGATAAAGTTTGATATCTCAGGTTGCTGCTGATTCTGGTGGTTGTTACAGAGTTCTGGTCTCTGGTTTGGGTTCTGTGTTCTTAATGACAGGGTTTCAGTGATTCAGTATTGGGTTGTTTAATGAATTATGATGCAAGTTTAAGTTGATAATTGTATTGCAGTAATGTTTGTTTTGTACTCTTGGATCCAGTCTGAAAATTGATGAAACGTGGTCCCTGAAGATTGTAGGGTCAGCACCTACGTACTAGTAAATGGATCAGCTAGTACAAGAGCTGAGGGGGTTGTAGCTCCCTTCCAGAAGTAGTTGGAAAACGAGAGAGGGTTGTAGCCCTCTGCAGGTTGTAGCCTGCATACTGGTAAAGGACTGCACCAGTATATTGTAAAAGAAGTTTCTCATTAAAGAAGAAAGAAACGAATTGCAGCAGGTGGTTTTCACCCACATTGGGTTTCCACCTTATATCATGGTGTTCATGTGTGTGGCTCTTGTGTGATGTCATGTTCTGTTATACTGCACCTGTTTACTGTTAATATGCTTAATAATGTTTTGATGCATTCACTGAAGATTAAGCTAACTGAATTATAAGATCTCTGGGTATACGCTATTTGCTTTAAACACAGTCGCGTGTATACGCTGGTTAACTTCGTTGAAGTAGCGTATATGAATCTGAGTATGAAATTGAAAAGTTTTATCTGATCTGATAATACTGATTCACCCCCCCCTCTCAGTATTATTGCCAACACCAAGTAGAAAACCATCTCCAAAAAGAAATGTAGATGATGTCAAAGAGGCAAGAGGCAATGGCTATCATCAAAGGATCTCAAGGCAGAAAGGCTTCAGAAGTACATCAAGGAAACCTCCATCTCCCAGGTACCAAAGTTCATTTTTTGGTTATTGTTATTCTTGTTCAAACTTTGGTCATATGGAAAAAGACTGTAAAGAATCTCATAGAGATAGATGTTATAGTCTTCGACAACCTCCAAGAAACAATTTTACAGGAAGAAATCATGAAATCTTATTCATGTATGCTTCAAGTGTCATAATATTGGTCATATGGCACGTGATTGTAACTTAACATGGGCTCTTACACAAGCTAGAACCATGCAAAAGAAGAAAGTTACACAAGTATGGAGAAGGAAGGAAATACAGTCCGAAAGTCCCTTGCGCTCTCCTGCCAATCTAAGCTTATTTTGAGAAGATTCTGCCGAAAAGGAACTATAATTTTAACCCAACAGTTGAAATTAAAGGGGAGTGTTGAAATATTAATTTCAACTGCCGTGTAGGGACAACGACCGCAGCATAGTTTTTTGAAAACTGCCAGTACCATTCCCCGCACCGCTTATGCTGATCGCTGGTATTTCACCGGAGGGCAGCGATCACATCCATCAGGCGACACGTGTCTGATCTGACTTTCCAAAACCACCATTCCCTCGGAACGTAAAGATCGGCGAGAAAGGGCCTCCCGGTATTTCCAGCAGTCGTCCGATTGTTGAGGGCAAGATCAACGGTTGGTAATTCATGAGAGTGAGGGCGCATGTTTTTTTTGGAGAACCTCCGTATGGTTGACAATGGCCGTATGATTGAATACGGATGCGGCCGTATGACTGAATACGGATGCAGGGCTGATTGAAAGCGTTGGATGGACGAAGAAGCAAAGTCCACGTGAAACAATAAATGAAATTTACTGCGGTTGGTATGTAGCTGAAGAATTTAATTCACGGGAGTAATTTTGTTTTTGGGCACAAGTCAAACAAAAGTTATGATATATGTTTTTTTTTGTTATTCATTTTTGAAATGTAAGTGAAACTCGCCGCAGCGAATGAAAGAGGAATTTTTTACAGCAGATTGTAGTGTAATGAAATGAAGGGCACATCACTGTGAATGTAATGACTAATGTAGCGCAGGAGAGCGCAAATGAAAAAGAGGGCAAAATGCAACAGAGCGTGAATTTCCAGTTTTTGTTATGAATGAAATGTAAGAGTGGTGCAGCAGTGCGATATCAAGAAGGAGAAGCACAACAGTACGAATGTAATGTTCTGTTTTTTGTTGAAAGGGTAATGTAATACGCAGCAGCGTAAATGTAAAAGCAGAGTATGTAAGTTTTGGTTGTTCATTTTTGAAATGAAAAAGGAATGCGCGGCAGTGCGAGGGTATTTTTCTTGTTGTTGAAATGCAATCTCCAGCAGCGTGAAAGAATGTAAGATAAGTAAAAAGGGGTTTTTACACAACAGTGTAAATATTTTCAAGAAGAGAATGAATGTAAGAAATTTTTAGACATAGCAGTGTAAAATTTCAAAGATGAGACAGAGTATTTTGTTTTTGTAAAATGCACAGCAGTGCAAACACAGCAGTGTTTCAGCAGTGTTAATTTTGAAGACAGAGACAGAGTATTTTTGTTTTTGAAATACACAACAGTGTTCTTACTTTCAGGGAGACAGTGAAGTTTTTTTTAACTGCATCTGAAGCAGCCTTGGAGAATCCCTATGGCAGAGGAAGGAATTTGTAATAGTAGTTGTTTTATTAATGAATACAATGTTTTTATGAGTGTGTGAAACTCTGTTCTTCATCTCCAACAAATATTTTTTTTTGCTTCCCTGTGCTAAAAAAGAGTATTATTTCTTTGGTTAAAACAAAGCATTGTTATTTGTTCAGTCTTTTGTTTGGAATTATCATAAATTCCGAACAAAATTTAAATCCCCAACAACAATGAGCGAAGGCAGGTCCAATATGTCCGAAGAGTTCAGTTGTTCCCAGAAGGTAATACGGTCACTGTAGAGGGCATACACATTCAGTATATACACTTTGCCCAGTGGTCCCCGAATGTGCCCTGCCAGAAAGATGCCCGCGAAGCAGGAGAAAGCTTTTACATTAACCCATAGTGGCTTCAATAATGTCACCAGATCCCCAGAGAGGCCATCAGCTGTAGTGGCTGCCATGTGCCAGTTGGGCAGCATCTTCGTGAAGTAACAAACTACTTGCGAAACAACATGCATAGTCTCCTGCAACAATATAATATATGGACGAATCGAATAGAAAAGCTCTTTGAGGGCTAAATATTTTGGGGTAGCCCCAGGCTCTAGATATTAATGGAGAGAATAAAATTCATGTTGGACCATGTGTGGCCGACTTTGCTCTAAGGGCTGCAAGGGGATATGAAATAACAATAAGAACATCAATGAGAGAGGAAGTAATTGTAGGGCTGAATAGGAGAGGTCGGGGCCGGCCCCAAAAATGTCGGCTATCACGACTATGTTTGTGTCGAACAATGATATTCCCCGCAAAGGTGGGATTGATATGATTGGTTCATGTGGTTTATGGATGGTGAGTGAGTGAAGCTCTAGTGTTGTCTTGTGCAATAGGTAGTTTAGATCACTGTTAGTCGAATTAGTAGGGGAGATTAAAGGATAATGTAGCATAATAGGTCGTGTCCCTGACCCAGGAGAATGAGGTGTGTCATGTGTTGGTGATGTCACGTGAATATATGAGATGTGTGAGGATGTTGGGCCATTATGAGTTAACAGAGGGAATGTAATAGGTGGGTAGTCAGTGAGGGGAGGGAGGTAGCTGTCTAGGGGTGGTGATGAGGTGGGTACATCCAGGCGAACACCCAACTCATACGAGGGTTGGGAAGAGGGTATATTATGGTGTAGTGTAGGTAGGAGCATATTATTAAGTGTATTGAGGATTATGGAGTGGGTGTGAGGATCCCGAAGGCCTACGTGGGCTATGACTGGAATGGGGGGTATCAGACCAAGTACGAGGAGAAATAGTTGGGAGAGAAGAATTCATACCCGACATATATTGTTGTTGATTATAATGTTGCTGTCGATGAGAATTATGCTTGCCACCTCGTCACCGAGGGCAATGTGCCAAGAGATGTCCGGTGTGGTGGCAATAGATACACTGGAAGGGAACCCCCCCAGAAGTCGAGCCGATGTGCCAGGTGTGTGTCACCCCAGCTGATTTCAATATGATTTGGGAAGCTGCCTCTGTATTCTTTTTCAATGAGAATCCATGCAACACGTTTGTCTTGCGCTCCCAAACATCTCAGATCAACATATACAAAGATGCCAATTGCATTGCCAATGTCCATAAAAACCTGTTTCGACCAGAATTCCAAGGGTAAGTTGGGCAACTTGACCCAAATAAGCTTGCTCTCCGGGGTATTTTTCAAGTGATCGAACCCCATGTACCATGAGTGAAGCACCAAAAAGCTCTGTCCATTTACCCAAGGAATGGATTTGATTTTGTGAAGGTCCTCTTGGCTGAGGAAGTGAAAGCTATACCATTCGTATAACAATCGCACCACTGTTGGCATGTAGCCCAACAATGTTTTCCACTTTGATGCCACCCAAATCCTCATATCTGCTTCATTCAGCTTGGTGAATTTCCACTTACCAACCAGAGCACGTTTTTGGAGACTGATAACTCTATCAATGAGGACATCATGGTCGAAAGCCAGTGTAGGGATTGAAGGTGAGATACGAAGAGAACATTGTTGATTCCTGGAGCTTCGACCATAAACCTCGTGGGAACGTGCATGTTGATCCAAGTCCGCATGAGTGCCATTTGGAGAGATATTGGATGGTTGAGATGCGTGCTAGTTTTCAGAGACCAAAGGACCCCACCGCCCAAAGGATGTATCCGTGTCCATCGTGGTCTAGATGAAAGCTTTGTGAGAAGAAGTGTCAGATGCCAACAGGTCCATGCACACATGTGATGAGTCCAGGTTGGCTGGTAGATGAGGTAGTAATAGAAAAATGAAACAATGCCTAGGTGGTAGAGCAAGAAATAAATAGGAATATTTAGTGAATCCATATCTAGGGATCCACAATGTGCGAAAAATGATGGGATGGACTTGCTGAAAGTAACACTCGAATAAAGCGCAATGAATGAGATGTGTTGCCTAACATCTAGGTTAAATGAGGAATGTAGCCAGGTAGTAATTATATAAAAGAGTTGTGGTCAAGTAGCTATGGAAGAGGTATGTAGGTGTTGGAAATGGTATGTGTGGTACCGTCCCCAGTCACCTCCTATAGGGAAAGAGATACCTAGTCAGTGATTGCGTAAAATATCCCAGAAAATGATCAATTATTAGAGCCGGAAAAAGTAGCCACCCGAGCACAGGAGCCGGACTAGCGCAACCAGAAAAAATGCAGCCACTCGAGCATAGGATACCAAACCCGCTCAGGGCAGATCAAGTGATCGAAACCCCGAGCAATGACATTGTAAGGAGGCCATTAAAAATCCCCACAGCAACAACAACTGCAACATCGACATGTCCACCAAATATTGCAAAAACGAAACCGAAATGATTTACAGAGTCGAGAAATGATGGAATTGGTCCAACGATGCCAAATTATTTTGAGGTTGAAGAATGAAAATTATTTTGAGGGAATTAAATCTCAAGAAGAACAAATTCCATCAAATCTAGTACAATTCTTGTTATAAACATCCATAGTAAATAGATCAACCTTCTTCCAACTACAAAACAAACTAACTTTGACTTAAATTCAATCTAAGTTAAACAAAAACTAAAAAAGACTAATTCAAAATTAAAATTTTATACAATAGCCTAAATATTTTATAGCTAAAATATAAAAATTTAAAATTACCATTTTAAAACAAATTTTGACCATAATCGTAAAATTTCAAAGTCATAAAATAGTAAACAAAGAAACCAAGCCGAGAAAATACAAAATCATAAAATAGTAAATGAGAAACCAATCCTGGCCAAATACACGGTGGGTACCTAATTTAAAGAGGAATGGTGGTCAATGGGGCAATAACATTCTTCGCAGAAGCATCAAGGTTGAAGAATAGGACAGCCGACTCTGTAAGCAGTCGACAGTCGTGGGTGGAATTCGCGAAAAAGAAAGTCCAAAAGCAAACAGATCATCGTCGTTTCGCCATGTAGTCCAAAATGGTTGGAGGGAGAAAGACAAAAAAGAGAGTCAGTGATTGGCTGAATCTGCCTAGTCAAATTTAGCAAAAGAACACATGTAATTATTCAAACATTATTTTTTTATCGAAAAAATTAATTTTTTATTTAATAAAAATACAAAAAAAATCTAAAATTTAACGATTCAAAATCTGCTTAGTCCAACTTTATAAAGAAACACCTTAGTGTAATTATTAAAAAAACATAATTATTTAAAATTATTATTATTATTATTTGAGGAATCTCTGCTGAAGAAAAAACATATTACATTATATACAATATCTGTAAAATCAAAATTCTTACAATCATTGGGTCACTCTGACAGCAACCCAAGATAGTCAACATATGACGCGTAGCATCCAGCATGTAAATGTGAATGGAACCCTAGTGGGGAAGGCATTATTGCACCGTCCGAATCACCTGGAATACAAAGCAACTACCAAACAAAATTTATTTATTGAATAAATTAAAAATTTTATTTAATAAAATAATAAAAAATTCAAAATTTACTCTACAAATAACAGTAAATTTTACCAATAAAATAGAAAACAAATTTACCAATAAAAAATAAAACTTCCAAATCATAAAATAGAACCATTCATAGTGATAAAAAATAGTAAATGAAAAACCAACCCATTAAGAATCTTCCCGGCAGCGTCGAACTTGACGAATATGAGTCAGAACAGCCGACTCTGTAAGCAGCCCACCGCCATGGCCGTACTCATAATTCATGGTAATAATAAAAAAGGGTCAAATTTGAACAATCTTGACTTCTGTCCGCGTTTTTAGTATGTTGGGAAATTATATGATAATTTAGTTGGTTAAATTAGCAGTGGATTTCAAGATTCAAGCAATCAATTTGTTTTTTATTACTAATTAGTTGAGTTTCGATTAATATATTTTCTTGGGTTTAATTTTATAAAATATAATATAATTTTTTAATAGTATTAAAAAAATTAATATAAATTTTTTTATGGGTATATTTGAATATCTTATATAACTTTTAGTGGAATTTCTATGCCATAGCCAAAATTTATGCAATTGCGTACCAACACTTCTTTAATGTAACTATTTTTCAGTTCTTTTTTAACCAAAATCCTGAACATTAATTGCCAGAAATATAACAATACAATTATTTAAAAATATAGGGTTGCCGTGCAGAATTCATACGGTCCGAGCGATCCAGCTGTGACATTGATGATACTATCAAGACACACTATGTTAGGATGAAAGCCGGAGGCATTACTTTAGTAATTGTTTCATTGAAGGTGTTGCAGATTTCATTTGCGGTCATAGACAATCTGTATTCGAGGTAACGTATATTCAAAGAATGCACATAAATTTTGAATAGTGTTTTTCTGTTTCAGGGTTCCTAAAAACTGCGCAGGTGGTTTATTTGGAGAAATATTGGTTACATACATTTTTATTGTTAGTGTAAGTGTTTGCATCTTGCTATCCGTGATAAAAAAATCATCTTTCATATCATTTTAAGGATCCGATTCAACAATTTTTTATCATTCCACTAGGTCATGTAAAAAATTAGTCACTGATGGTAGTCCTAGTCCAAAAACATCACTCTTCCTTAAATGTGATTACTCGGTGGCATAGTTTCATATCTTGTTGACTGTACATCATCCATAAAGTTATTTTTATCATGCCATTTGTATCAGTTATGAGGTCATTATGCCATCTTAAAATTTAGTGCTTCAAGGTCTCATAGGTCTTTAGGGTTTTTCAAGTTTTCATTAGGTCATTAGGGTTGCCAAGGTTCCATTCCATTGCATAAGACCAGCAAGTAAAGGGTGATCAAATAACATTCCTTCACCATGTGAAGATGATTTGTAAAGAGAAATGCTTATTTCATTATGTAATTTTATGTCTTTCATGTGTAATAATTTCACCATCCCAAACTGTTAACTTAGTGTTCCAAAGATGTCAGACCATCAAAAAATCAATTTTTCAAAGGAAGTAGTCAAGTGAAAGGGGTAAAGTTTCAAAGGGTTAAGTGCATGCCAAAGGGAGTTGTTTTTTCCTAAAGGTGTCCAAATCATCATTTCCCACAAGCACTAAACCCTAATTTCCTCACCCATTGAGTTAAGGTTGGCTATGGAATCAAAGACATCTGAATATATGAGGCATAAGGGAGGTCATTTCAACGAGTATGAGGCCATTCCAATTCATACACATCATGTCTCCATCATTTTTCAATAAGTCATTCCAAGGGACAAATCATTTGCCACACATAGGGCTGGTTTTTCTTCAAACTATGTTCTAGACCAAACAGAGCAGAATTTGGAAAAAGTGAGAGAGTGTTTGTTCACAATAGGCTAAGGAAGAAAAACCTCCTTCACTTTTTACATAGGTGTCATGGTTTTAGAGAAATGCCAAAAATACAGTTGCCTCAGGAGAGTTGATGCACTTCTGGAGTGACCTTGGGAAAATCAATATTTCTCCTAGCTAGAGTGACAAAATGACTTGCTTGATAATTCAAATGATAACTAGACACAGAGAGATTTCCAATGAGCCATCCTGAACTCAATATGGAGTTGAGGAAGATCTCCAAAAGTTGACTGAAACAACACTTTGCATTTTGGCAGCCTCATTTTGTACATTTTGACTAGTCTTGGGAGATTGAGCTTTTGACAGGGAAAATGAGCTCCAAATTGAAAAATTCAAGATGTTATGGAAATTAGACTTGACAAGCTTTCCAACAAGGTATCCCATGCCCAATTTGGACACCAAGAAGGCCTCCAAAAATGGCTTGCAAAAAGTGTTCTGCGTTCAGGAGGTGGCGCTGTGCGTAGAGGCCGACACTGCACGTCTGGAAAATTTTCACAGTTTATTTTTACACTGGCACTACGCGTAGAGCTAGGCACTACACATTTGGGCAAAGGTGCTGCACGTTGAGTAGCAAGCCTTCAAACCCTCCATAACTTCAAAAAATCATCAAATTGTGTGCTCTTTTTCTCTTTCCAAGTAAGTTACCCTCCTCTCCTTCATTTTTTGCTTGCACATGAAAGTCATAAGCCCCATTATTCATGATTTAAATTAAACCCTAGTTTGCTCTAATTATTTTGCAAAACCCTAAACCCCTTTGTTTCTTCCCATCAGTTATCATTAGAACTAGAAACCCCTCTTTATATCACTACCGGTCCCCTCATCTATATTCCTTCATTATATCCCTCATTCTAACCCCCACCTCCGTCCCCCACGCCCCCCTCATTCTCATAATCTACCCTTCATTGTCTAATCTACCCTAATACATCCCTTCACTCCTAGAAGAATCCAACTCATTCCCTTTATCCCTTTCTAGGAGTGTGCCACTAAAAAACCTTGCAAACATGGATAAAGAAGACTATGACTATGAGGAGGAAAACACAGCAAGTGGCAGCTCAACAGAGAGCTACGGAGCACAAAAAACCTCATAAGGGAAGCAGAATTACAAGAGAAGAGCCATTAAAGCTTAGGGAATTGCAGGGTTCTCAGTTGGTTGTTTCATGTTTTAGATATCTTGGATGCTATGAGTTTTATGAACAAGTGGAGAGAGTCCAATATCACCCAGAGCTCACCAGACTCTTTGTAGCTCATCTTCAAAACAACAAAGTGACTCTTGCTAGGGTAACTTTCAAAATTTCACCATCCATCATTTCAGATGCCATCAAGATTCCTAATGTTGGTGAGAAGTGCTATAAGGCCCAGGATCTTAATGAACATTATTATGAGCCTTACATTAAACCTTAATACATAAATCAGGTGAAGAGGCTCTTTCCTTTCAAATTTCTTGAGAACAAGTATGTCCCCTTGATGAGAATCATCATCAAATATTTCACTTGTGAAGGTAGATTCTCCAGGCTGTACACATCAGGCTCCTCATGCATTTTACCAGGGTGAAGATGTTAAACCTCCCATACTTTTTGTTCAGGAACATTGAGAAGATGGCTTATCTGGTGCACAAGAATCCATACCCTCAGCAGATGAGCAACCTCTACCACTACTCCTTGATCAAAATTCTTGTTATTCATCATCTCAGTCTCCTCAACATCCCTTGGGAGACATTTATTGCTCATGACATATTTAGGGGTCCTCAAATTCCTCCACTAGTGTCTCAAGAAACAAGGGGATCTTCTAGTCAAGTGGAAACGGGAGAGCAGACCAAGTAGATAGGAATCGCTAAGGTGCTAGTTTACTTGACCTATCAGAGGGGCACAAGGAGATTATTTGCAGCTGCTAGGCAAGTGTTTGCTCCACATGATGCAGAAAGGACCTTGCCTTCTTCATCCGTCCATAGGCAAATGCTAACTCCATAGGATGTGGAAGGGGCTTTGCCTTCTCCATCGACATAGCAGGTACATGTACAACAGTTGCACAAGAGAAAGAAAAATATGCTAGATGATGATGAGGAGGAAAGAGACTTTGAGTTGGCAGAACATGATGAACTTGAGCAACATGACATTGAGACCATTGACTTAGAGGCTCAGGAGAGGGAGACAATAAAAGACATCAACATACGGGAAAAGGAGGCTCAAGTGCAGGTTCTGATGGAAAAATTAGAGAGGGCCAAGTATGTCATCACATATTTAGAGTAGGTAAACAAATAGTTGAGTGACAAACAAGTCCTCATGGAGTTGCAATTGCTCAAAGCAAAATGACAAAGTGACAAAGAAACACAAGCCACTTTAACCTCTATTTAGCAGGAGATGGAAGAGGATAGAGAAACTTGGCTTGAAAGGGTCAACCTACACCTCGAGACGCTGTTACAGAAGGCCAACAGAGATAATCAGATGCTTAGACACATGGCCTATCATTACAGGACTCGCAATAGGATTTGCAACATAAGAATCAAGAAGCTGAAAGATAGGTTAAGGCGGGCCTTGAATGACAAGAAAGAGGAGGATAAACTTATAATTTTGGCTGAGGCTTCCTTGGCTCATCAAAGCACATGATGGTGGTGCTTCACACAAATTTTGGGCAAATTTTGTCATTTGCAAATTTTGAATTTTAATACACAGGAAAATTGCCTAGAAGCGCAGTGCCACCACCAGTGTTCTTTTCCTAGGGGCATCCAATGGAGGAATGGCTTAAATTTTTGGATTCAGGGTAGTGAGGACATGCACTCTAGCAAGTTTCAAAATTTTGGAGTAGAACTGGTCCACCAAAGGGTCCAAAAACACCATAAAAAATGACCTTTCTGCCCCTTTTTGGATACACAGAAGCAGTCTTGGGAGAATCAAGTTTTGAAGGGTCAAATGAGCTCCAAATGTAGAAATTCTAGGTGTTTTAGAAAGTAGACTTGAAGACCTTTCCAATGAGCTACATGAGCTCAATTGGGATGCCTGGAAGGCCTTCAAAATGGATTTGAAAGTGGTGCTACGCGTTGAGCCAGTGGCATTGCGCGCAGAGCAAATTTTGTTTAGGATGCCTACTTTTCCAGTTTTTGACTATGATCATGGATTCTCTCTCATGGTGGATGATTTACTATTGTAAATGATGTCATGGCTTGTAAATATGATGGTTAAAAAGTTGTAGAGGGTAGATTCATTACTTTAGGAGTTAGTTTGAAGTCAAATGAATCGGGTTTTCACCTTCGGAGGCAAGTTATTGATAATGCCTATATTCCTATTCCTTGTTTAGTATCAGTTAGATCATCTCCTCTTCTCTTGGATTCGACCCTTGAGGCTAGGATGAGTTGTTTTAATGCCTATATCATGTGTTTTCTTAGTCATTTGTAGGGGTTGGACTCACTTGGATGCTTAGAGCTTGATTGCACATCATTGTAAGCAGTTGGCAAGGAGATTAATTAGATTTACAGCTATTTTTATGGGATCCCTGTGGTATGGAGTTTTAGCATAGGTTTTTATTTTGTAATCATTTTTTTACATGTTTATGTATGCCATCATCCATTTCGTTGCTTTTTATTGAATGTTATCAAGTTTGACAGGTAGAATTCATTGTAACAATGCTCTGCCTTGGGAAATCATTCAATATTTCATGTTTTCTACTGTTTGAGAAGGATCCATGACTGTCACATGCTCTCCTTAGCTCGTCATCAGTCTTAAACACCTCACACCATTAAGCCTGAAGTGCTAAATCCTATGCCTACCTTGCCCCATAGAACACCCTGCATTTCTGACCTAATTTCCCAAACCTAAACTGCCCAGCTCCATTTGATCCAGCAAAATACCAACAAATTCAATCAAAACCTCTCGAGCTACTATACCTAACCTAAAATCCTTTACCTGATCCAGTCATCTTGACTAAGATCCTTACGGAGAGAGCCCTCTCCTGGCTTGGTAGGGCTAGCTACTAGGCTAAACTTGGTTTGTGGTTACCCTGGAATTGCCTCCCTTCAACTGAGGTTCAATCCAGGTGATAACACCTATGATGAATGGCACAATTACAACTCAAAGAAGAGGGTCTACGAGAGAAGAGACTGGCTATGTCTTTCTAAATTGTAAGATAACGAGGTGGATCAATGTACCTAGGCATGGCATGGGGACATTATTCTAGAGCATTGTTTGCTTACACTTACATGGCTGACATTATCTTCCCACAAGGATGGAATAATTGGAACGAACCCACGAGAGAATCATAAGTCATCCCATCTTAGGAAATTGAGTGCATGTCTATGCATGGCCTGCCAAAATCTCATTTTAATAATATTATTGCTCTTCATTATGTATTTACAGGACTGTGTTCTATGGCCAATAAAAATGTTTTGGACCTGGTGCAAAGTTAAAGGAAGAATTTCATGGTCAAACGACTTAAGTGACCAGGAGGTTGCACCTTTTGTGAGCACTAGTGTAATGGAATTATCTACTAACCAAATATTTTCCACCAAATGTTAATATACATATGAAATAATTAAATGAAAATGAGATAATACATCACTAGTATATAATAAGGTTACCATAGTAATTACTCTTACTACGTGCCAGATCACACATAGGTTTATTCATATCACAATGGTTTATTCATATTCCACATATTAGTATTAACATTGTACATGAACAATTTTTAATACGTTCATAACGGTGATAAGTTGAATACGGAGTTGTCTATAATGACGGAATCCGAGAAAGAAATTGAGGTAAAATCTTGATTTGTTTAGTTAAAATGGTTTTTTAATTGTATATTTGGATTCAGCACTCTGAAAAACCCTTGGGACGCTTTGATTGTGCAGAAACTAGCTATCAAACTTGCGATTGGAATAAATTGCTGCCGGATTTTGACCGGAAAAACCCACCAAAAAAACTTCCAAAAAATCTCACGTTGAATACACCCTGTCCTATTTAATGCTTGGATTGTTATTACCGCATAGAGCCATCTGGATGCTCTGCTGGCCCCGTCCGCTTGGCAACCAGTCCTTGGGATTAGCATACCCATCTATGGTTATTATCGAGTTCTTGGATCATACGGCTAGGAGGGATCCGTACAGGTGATCGAGTAACTAACCTAGCATGAACCCTTACGTTCCAATGTTATTTGCTCTATTTTCTTTTGGTATCGATGCCTCCGGTGATGAAGCCTGAACTAGGGTTTGAACCTCTGTGAGCCATGGCATCCTTTGTCGATGCAAGGGTGCAACTAGGCTGAACCCACCTACCTTCTATTTCGACTCTTAACTGGTAAGCTCATTTTTGCATACCTATTGCAGTTTTCATGGTATATACTAATCTTTGAAGTTACTGTAACACTATTGGTTTGGTTTGCATGCCTTGGATTCCACTGTTCTGTGGCAACGATGCATTTGGTTTCATATCAAAAGTTTGCTCTAGGTGGCTCCAAGATTTGCCCCTTTTCGTGGCAGGTAAGCGTATAGCCTCTCATAAAACTTTTTGGTCTACCAAGGATTGGGGTCTCCGCAGTCCTTCCAAAGGGTTTTAATGTTTTCATGGTACTCCTGAACATGGAACAAAATGTATAGGTGACTACCATTCCTCCACAGGGAAGCATCTTGTTTTTGCTAAGGCCGGAAGATTCTTTATCGACGGTTAATAATAAATGTTTCTTGCTAACTCTGCATTGATTTGTCGGTGGTAGGTAATCTCTTTTCCTCTGTGGGCTTGCTTCTACAGGATTCAACCCACTGCCGAGGTTTTGATGAGGTTCTTTCTTGATATTTAGGTGTGTAGACTTGCATGCAACTCTACCAGAATTCTCTGAAGAGTACCCGAGTTGGGTTTATTCTAGTTATTGACTGTATGAATTGGCCTTCTTAACTTATTAAACTGTGACTTCTTTAAAGAAACCCTCGACACTGTCGAGAGGAGTTTACAGTAATGTTAGGCTGCTATGTTTCTTTTTTTAGAATTGTTCAGTTCAGTCGTTTTGTTTGGTTGCCTCTTCTTCTGGTAATGGGCTTCGTTTTCTCCATGTGCTAGATTGTTATGAACCGTTACAGTTCTATAGTTTCACACTGCTTAATTATGTTTAAAATTGTTCTTTTATTACTTGCGTGTTGCGTGGCTTATTGTTGGTTGTTAATGAATTCCATTCTCTCTTTTTACTTGCATTCTTAAAGTAATGCTTAATACTGGTTCCATTTCTATAATCATGGAAATATGGGATCTCTCAGCAGTTTTAATTTGTATATGAACACAAATTATGTAGAATAGTCATAAACTTTGAGCCATTTATACAGATCTCTTTATAGGGTTAAGTGTGCATGATAACAATATTGATTAATTCAGTTGTTTTCTATTTCAAAAGCTCAATTCTTAATGTCATGCCCGAAACTTCCCCAGTGTCCTTGAGGGATTGCTTATAGGTTGGCTAATGTCATAGCCTTGAGACTAACCCTCGCAGAGGTTACTTTCTTATTCCTCCTAACTTAATTAGGTTCTCTGTCCTATGGTTTAACCACTACCCGAGGATAGTTGAATGGTTCTAGCTTCTCTTGTTGTTTCCAATTATACCATCTCTTTAAATCTCAATAAAATTTCAACATTTAGATTTTCTTTATCTATCTGGTTTCTACTTGAAATAAAAAACAAACTCTATACATATAATCTGCATTTTCACATAGACTTTCTCTATCTGATAGCATTAAATATCCAGAAGGCAATAATATCTCTATTGTCTCATTGTCATAAATATAGAGGAAAACAAAATCACACTTTCACATGCTCGACCATGCACAAAATAAGAATATTCTTTCCATATTGTTCACACCACAATAAATAAAAACAAGAACTTCCACTTCCACTTCTATTTACCTATTTCTCTTAAACAAAACTCAAGCCACAGGGAAGAGAAATGCTCCACCCAACCATGAGGCCAGTGCTCACTACACCTCCCTCGAGCTAGCTTCACCTAGGCAGTTATTTTGTAGGTTTTTGTTAGATTCCTAAAGCAATATGATCAACACCAAACATAGTCTAGGATCACTAGATTTCACTGGCCAACCAACTCAAGAGTCATCTTCTCCTTCTCTCTTCTCTTGCCTCAGATTCGTCAATTCTTTTGGCTTTCTTTTTGAGAGTCTTTATTTCCCCAGAGATTTTGGTTACTAACCATTACAATTTCCCAACTACTTGGAGTTTGATTTACTCTAGTATAGCTTTCTTTCCCAACTACTATAGAATCATCAGATTCCACTGTCCAACCAACAAGAGCCACTTCTCCTTCTCCTCTCTTCTCTTGCCTCAGATTCGTCAATTCTTTTGGCTTTCTTTTTGAAAATCTTTATTTCCCAAGAGATTTACCAACCATCACAATTTCCCAACTACTTGGCGTTTGATTTACTCTAGTATAGCTTTTCCAACCATAGTTTTTCATAACAATTAAAAGAAATCGAATTATAAGCCAACAACAAACATGTATTTTATTTATATTCAATTCTATATCTCAACCTTCATGGCTCTAGTCTGAACACATTATTCATGGTATAGAAAATAGTAATTAATGGTTTAAAAGTTACCTGGGGTCGTTACAACCAGTTTCATTAACGAGGAAATTTGGATCACAAACTTGTAATTTCGCCAATACAGAAAGCTATCGATATGGTTCAACGGATTGGCTAGAACATAATTCTATTTTTATAATAACCCCTCGATCATTGCAAAGTGAGAAGATATTTTTATGTTTAGGTGCATCATTGTTTTAAGCAATCAAGTAAATCTACCCATCAACCAACTTTGACTTTATCATAAGTTTGCTTTATCAATTGCTTGCATGGCACCGAAAATTTATTGGATGGATTTCCTCCTTTTTATAGAAAATTATTTATTTATGTATTTCCGTGGTGTATATATTCAATCATTGTTACCATTCATAATTTGTATGATATTGAAATAAATTCATGTATATATAAAAATTCACCGTGAATAATGTCAAATTTCAAAGGATTCACTTTCATTCTCTTTCTTTAGGATTAGGACCACATTTTAGAATCTTTGGTTTCTTGGAGATTAGGGCTATATTTCAAAATCTTCATGTTCATGCCTTTGTCATCCATTTTAAATTGTAAAATTGTGTTTTCATGGTGGTATTTTTTAAGTTGATATCAAGAATTTTGTGAGCATGGGAATAGTTTTTACAACTAAACAAATTGCATGTGTATACGTTTTTTAATGATATTATGCTGATGGTTGAGTATGACTAGAACTCTACAAGCATCAAAAGTATTATGGCGAAAGGCTTATTTTAGAGTAGAATAAGATGACAATGTATAATTGCTTTTACATTGAATATAATTTTCTATATATAAACTATATAATAAAAAATATCTTAATGAATATATTATTCATTAGTTTTAATTAAAAGAATGTAATATTATATAAATTTGAGATTAAAAATATTTAAATGTAAAAAGTTTAATTATTGGAATAATGCTATTATTTTTTAATTGAATTGTAAGATTTTGTTTTTAGGAAAATATACTTGTCAAACTTTGTCATATTACTATAAATACAATTGTGCTTCGTAAAATAATTTTATAGAATAATCATTAATCTTTCTGAAGAATGCTTTGATAGAAGAAGAGCAGACTGTTAGGGTTTAGATGAATGCTTTGATAGAAGAAGAGCAGACTGTTAGGGTTTAGATGAATGCTTTGATAGAAGAAGAGCAGACTGTTAGGGTTTAGATGAATGCTTTGATAGAAGAAGAGCAGACTGTTAGGGTTTAAATAGAGATGATGAGGGAAAGGGAGGGGTTTAAATAGAGATGATGAGGGAAAGGGAGGGAAAGTCGGCTCTTAATTTTTGAGAAATCGGCTCCCTCATGATTAATTAATTTTAATTTTTAATTTTTTTAATTTTTATTTATTTATTTTTTATTTTTTATCTAATAACTAAGTATCAAAATTATTAATAAGTACTATTAATTATATATTATTGAAATTAATTAAATTGATTATAATTATTTTTATTTATTCATATTAATATAGAAATAAATTATTAATACTTCAACTATTATTATTGTAATATCAAATAATGTATATAGTTTTTCAAATTAATGAAATATTTTATTATCATTTTATATTATTTATTTAATATAATAATTAATATATAATTTTTATTATAAAAATAATTATTTGTATAATTATTAATAAAAATTAATTAATATAGATGATTATTATTATTAATTGATTATTATTGTAATTAATTTTATATTTATTATTATTATTATTATTATTTATTTATATATATATATATTATATATTATATATTATATTATATATATATATATATTAAGATATTATCTTAAATTACTGAATTATTAAAATTCTTTTAATTATATATTATTTGAAATTAATTAAAATGATTCGTAATTATTTTATTATTATTATTTTTTTAATATGAATAAATTATTAATACTTTAATTATTTATTATGTAATATCAATAATGTAAATAGATTTCCAATTTAAAAGGAATTGATTTTATTTTATTAATTTATTATATTTATAATAGATAATTAATAGAATATTATTATATTATTATTATTATTATATTTATCTTATTATTTTTAATATAAAATAATTATAGTATAATGATTTAATATAAAAATTGAATTCAATATAGTGATTAATTATATTAATTGTTTATTATTGTTAATTATATTAATTATTATTAGTTATTATTAGTTATTATGATTGATTAATTATAAGAATTATTAATTATTATTATTATTATTGTGTTGATAATGGGTTAACTTTTCTTTAATCAGGGGAAACCAGCTTCCACTGATCTCCATACCACTCTCTCTGTTTAGATTCTAAGGGTGCTTGATGATTTCAAGAGCTTCTCTGATCTTTCGTTTATGGTGTTGCTCTTCTTTAGCGATAATGGAGGCGCTTTCCAAGAAGACATGGTGCTTGGTTTTTGATGAGTGTTCTGCAAGGGCGGAAGAACGAGACCTTTCATTTTTAATATCAGCTCCATGTTCCTTAAGTCTCGTCTGCAGGGAGCGACCCGTTTCACCAATGTAGCTTTTCCCACATGAGCAATCGATTTTATAGACCCCTTTAAGCTGTTGTTTATCAATGTTATCCTTAACCGATCTGATACTTTGCCTAATTGTTCCAGGGGCTGAGAATTGCGTGCTTATGTTCTTCCTTCTTAGGACTCTTGCAATTTTATCTGTAACTCCATGAATGTAAGGAAGAAAAACCCTACCACCTTCAGGTTGATCTCGGGCTTTAGGTTCATGTGGTAACATCCTCTTCTCAGCTTTCTGAATTGCTGTCTTAATCTCATTTTCCTTGTAGCCTAAGCCTTTAAAGGTTGAGACTAAATGCTTCTTTTCTTCATACAAATGATCAGCGTCAGAAATTCGAAGGGCCCTGATAGCAAGAGTGTTTAGCACACCAAGTTTCTGGGCTGGATGATGGTGGGAGTTAGCGTGGAGGTAGTTCTCTGTATGGGTAGACTTCCTGAAGACTTTGTGCCCTATGGATCCATTATCTTTTCTCATAATGAGGATGTCTAAAAAAGGAATGCTCATGTTTTCTTCAAGCTCCATAGTGAATTTTATTTCTGAGGAGATGGAATTTAGGTGAATAAATAACTTGTCAAGTTCTGCTTTACCATGAGTCCATTTTATATTAGTATCATCGACGAATCGCTTCCACCATGCTGGCTTCAGGGGGTAAGAATCCAAGGCCTTCTTTTCAAAATATTCCATGTATAGGATGGCCACGATTGGTGAAAGGGGTGATCCCATTGTCATACCATTAAAGATGATTATCTTTCCTAGTTTCCCTGCAATACCCCTTAATTCAACTTCCTTTCCTTCCGTAGAAAATTTGATGAAAAGTTCTTGAAAATTAAAAGCTATTGTACCCAAGGATTGTAGTCGTTGGACTCCTAGTACAACATCAGCACCTCCCATTGGAATGGAAAGCATTGGGCTAGTCAATACATATTCTCCCATGGATAGCTTGATATTATGGCACTTTCCAGAGCAATTTATTGTTCCTCCATTTGCAACCATCACTTGACACTCTGGTGCTTGGATATAAGAAGCAATTCAATTCTTTTGCTACCTTACAATGAACAAAATTGTGGGTGCTTCCTGAATCAATCAACACTATTACCTTTTTCTTCTTGATTTGTCCTTCTATCTTGATAGTTTGAGGAGTGGTAATTCCTGCCAATGCATTACAAGATATGGTCGGATTTATTTCTTCTTCATATAGGCTTTTTTCCTGGAGTACATCTTCTTCTTTTTACCTTTCTTGCTGCTTTTCTTCTTCCTCTTCACAATCTATGTAGAATAATTTCTTCTCAGCACACTTGTGACCTTTAGTGTATTTGCTATCACAACTGTAACAAAGCCCTTTTGCTCTTTTTTCTTCCAATTGTTGTG
>APFE030511104.1:129807-157892 GCA_000404065.3 Pinus taeda
TGCTTGGGAACATTTTGGACTCTAGAAAGTGCCTCAAAAATGGCCTCAAAGTGGCGCAATGCATACAGGAAAAGGGCGCGACGCATATAGGAAAAAGGGCCAGAATGCCTCTATTTCGCAAAATTTCGATTCCCGAATTTTTGTAAGTGGGCCCACTCATATGCACTTCAGTTTTTCGGCACCTAAGGTGGTTTTATAAGTATTTTCACTCCAGATGGTCAGTTATCCAAGTGGCAAAGGAAGGAAAAGGGCCACCCAAGCCATTTGTCATGTTTGTGGCGCTGCACCTGTAGCTGTTGTTTGGCTCTCCACCTTCATTTCGTAATGATTTGAGTAACTCCCCAACCCTTGGGAATTCTATCTCTTCATGGCACATTCTATATATTGTATGCAAACCATTTTCAATGGGTGGGTTGGCTTGTAACGTTTGGGAGACTGTGGGAAAGAAACTTTGTTTATGCACTATATATTTTTTACAGAGGATTAATAAAAGGCAGTGGCTCTGTTTCATGATATTCATGTGGTTGTGAGTGTAGTAAATGTGTCTCTTATGTTTCATATGTATCTTGTTATGTTTCATAGCTCATTTCATGTTCATTTCCTGTGAAATTTTCTAAGTTAGACAAGGTAGAATTCAATTTTATTGCTCTGCCTGTGGGAAAATTTCATGTTCAGTGTTTTTCTTCTATTGAAAAGGATTCATGTTGCCCATGCCCTTTTCACCCTTCTAAGCAATCTCTCCATTCCGCGTTGCTTCAAACTAAGTTGCTAGACTCTCCGCCTATCTTTCCTCACGAAATAATCTGTGTCTTTATATTAAATTCTCTGTTCATTGAGGTCCATTGGTCCCATACCATCCGAGAAACACAATCATTCATAAAAATCACTTCTTGTATCCATATTCACTTACTAGCCTAAGATCAATATTTCGCTGTAAGTCATCTCAGGTCATTTCGTTTATCTATTCACTGAGTGTGACTCAGAGAGAGCCCTCTCCTGTTCTGGTAGGGCTAGCTACCAGACTGAGCGTGGTTTGTGGTTACCCTAAATTTTGAATTCCTTCAGCCCGAGGTGGATTTAGATGATAACATAGTGGTGACTCCACTGGGGACAAAATGGTTTGCTTGAAGATTGTTTTGCCCCAGTACATATCTCAAGTTCAGAGCTAATGGTTGATGGTGAACAATGATCAGACATAAGAAGACGGCTGAAATCATTCACCTAGCGACTCATTTCAATGAAGAATCTAGCAACCAGTGCTTCATGGTGACTCCACTGTAGAGGGATCAGTAGCTTTGATATTTTTTAAAATGGAGCAGCTTGCAAGAAGATACGCTCCCATGAGCCGAGATCACATCCCAGGCTTCCCAAATAAAACTTTGAAGGTAGATTGGTCAAGGAACCTGCCTACGTTTAAAGATGATGGTAAGCAGCATGCGGCTTTACATCTAGTTCGATTTCACATGCATATTCGCAAGTTGAAGGTTGATTTTCCTGAAGATTGCTTAATGAATATATTCATGGCCACTCTAGAAAGTGAAGCCCAATCTTGGTATGAAATTTTGCCACCTGCTTGTATTTACTGTTTAAAGGATTTTCATGCCCTGTTCATTGAAAGATATCAAGAATCTTATCCATCATTAAACCTAGTTCGTGACTGTTGCAAACATGCTTCTACTTTTATTGAAAGCCTTGAAAAATACTATGAGGATGATAATTTTATGGATGATGAGATCATGGAAGCCTTGTATGAGAATCCATTTCAGCAACATGAAGAGAAACTAGAGGAGTCCCATCAAGATGCTTAGGAAACTTTGCAGCAGAATCAAGATCTTTGTACGGTGGAAAATGAAGGAATTTTGCATCTTGACAGTCAACATGAATTACATGAAATGGATCAACAGTATGAGGAAAATTTATATACTCTTTCACTTGAAAATATTGAAGACAATCATTGTTTGAGCAAAAGGAAACAAAAGGACTTATCTCGTTTGTCTGAAGACGAGATAGATCAATTCTTGCACGCTCATGTTCCAGCTCAAGCTAAAGCAAATTTGTAGTGCACACATGGTCAAGAAAGTGTTGGTAAAACTTCTTCCTCTTTTGAAAAGAATGATAGTCCGGTGAACAGCTTTATAGATCAGCAGGTTGAAGATGTCCATATGATTGAAAGTGATGAAAGAAAAAGGTTCGGTTCAGATCTGTACATAGAAGAAGACAACATGCAAGGAAGTCCAATTCTAATTCTAGAATGTGATAATGTCAAGATAGCCATTTCAGATGTAGATTCAAATTGTGATGACCAAGAATACCTAGTACGGAATCCTATAAAAGAGAACTTTGCTGTTGAAATCATCTGGGATGCAGAAGACACAGTTATGGATCCAAATGTTCTCAGTTCATTAGAATACAACCTTCATAAAGAGGTATTCCAGTCAGCTCATGAACATCAAAATGAGACCTTCATTCAAGTAAGTGAAAAGGTTCCTTTGGATGAATCTTTAGTAGATGGTAGAAATTTCATTTGTGCGCTTCAAGAATAATATGAAGTTTCTTTTCTTATGATTAATGAATGTAATAAGGAACATGAAAATCTGGCTATCATATCATATGAAGATGACCTATAGTACACTCACACCACAGAAGATCAAAAAATTTAGGATTTCCATTCAGATTCTTCTTCATATTTTTCATGTGTTGAAATGTTTTTCCAAGAAGAGATCTGCTCATCTATTTGTTTAGAATTTTTTGGGGACCGGGACCATACTTTTTTTGAATTACATTATGAAGGAAAATCAAAATCAAAAGAAAAAGACATCTTGTTTTCTTAGCAGGAGGTGGCAATAGCAAATCTTCATGTTTTTCATGATCCAATGGCAAATTTGTTGCAGTCGGCAGTGAAGGTGATTATGACAGTATTCAGTGATGCAGGAGATCATGGCCAATTATGTTTTTGGATGCCCAGTTACCAGTCTCAATTGTTGACTAGAAGATCTGATCGGAAGAATCAGTCAAGAAGCCATCTTCTTGATTGGTTACATTGGCAGTTTGATATAGTTTGATGATATATAGTCTTGTAAGAAATGCAGGTGGTCATGTACTACCACCAAGCTTTAAGTTTTAAGTTCAGTTCTTAGTATTTTGAGTTAGTTTGTTGGAGTCAAGTTTTTTTAGTCATGTCAGTTTGCATTGAGCCAGTTTGAGTCAAGTTTCAGTCAATAAATTGAGTCATGTTGGTTTGTCAGAATAATGGACTCCATAGCCCAATGGACAAAAGGCGTTGTCTAGCTCTTCCAGAGATCTATTGTTCTTGGCACCTCCAAGGAGCTACCATCCCCCATTGGAGCCAATTTTAGTGTCAGTCTTTGCAGCCTTCCTCCAGGATCAAACATGCTCTTACACAAGTGATTTTAAGGTGTTAAGGTCAAATTTTGTCATTTTAGTGAGTCTTCAAGCAAAATTTGGTCACTAGGCATTAGGTCTAGGGTTTGCTTGTACTCCTTCCAAATTTGTCCAAATGTCAGTCCGTGTCACCATTCATCTGAGTGTACCATCATTCAGAGGGTTTTCATTATCATGTCAAGTTCCACTGGGTCATTTTACACCTTGTTCATGCTTCAATTGTGCCTAGGTAAGGTCATTTCCCTCTCTTAGGGTTTTGAAGGCAATTTCTCTTGGACAGTCAAATCATTGACAAAACTTGTATCCTGATGTTCATACACCTTCCCCTATCCTTAAAGTACCTTATCAAACACTTCCCATCACTGAGATCCCCCAAATTCCTCACTTTCGCACAAACCCTAGTTTCTTGCTACAACTTGGCAATTTTCTAGGTTGGACCTGTGTTTTGCCTTTTTGAGCCCCTTCCCTTCACTCAATTTCTGAGATTCCACTTTCCCCTACTTCCTAACATCCCTCCCTACTTCCAAAAATTTCCTAAAGAATTTAGAAGCTCCTTATCCCCTTCATTTCTCTTCATTTCGACAAATCTCTTGTTCCACACATCAGGGTAGTTTTCACTCAAATGATGTTTCTGAGCAAGAAAAGATGAATTTGGGAAACCTGAGAAAGGTTTTTGTCCAAAATAGGACAAGGAAGAAAAAAATCCTTCACTTTTTACACAGGTGTTATGGTTTTAGAGAAATGCCAAAAATACAATCGCCTTGGGAGAATTGATACACCTCTGAAGTGACCTTGGGCAAATCAAGTGATCTCCTTGCGTGGTTGGCCAAATGACTTGATTGTTGAGTAAAATGATAACTAGACACAAATATATTTCCAATGAGATATCATGAGCTCAATTTTGAGTTGAGGAACACCTTCAAAAGTTGACTGTAACAGAACTCTGCCTTGAGGCAGCCTCACTGGGCACATTTTGATCAGTCTTGGGAGATTTGATTTTTGACAGAGCAAATGAACTCCAAATTACAAAATTCTAGTTGGGTTGGAAATTATACCCAAATACCTTTCCAACGAGCTATCTTGTGCCCAATTTGGACACTGGGAAGGCCTCCAAGAGTCACCTAGAAAAGTGCACGATGCACACTGAGGGAGCGCGGCGCATATACCCAGGAGTGTGGTGCACATAGAGGGCGCGGCGCACAAAGCTAAAAGGCATGAAATTGTGCCAAATTGCCTCAAGTTGCCTGTGAAGCCCATAGAATTGCAAGGTAGGCTCTATAACATCACTTTTTTATCAAATTTTATGAGTGATATGGTGGTTATATGCCTATGATAGAATGCAACAAATTTCATAAAGTCAACCACAAGAAGACACCAAAAAAACCATTGTTGCTAGGGTTGTGTTGAGGCCCCGAAAATCGCTGCCACAACATTGGGGGATAACCACCCGGTCCGGACCTTAGTACAACTCCTTTTCTGTTTGGGATGGTGGCTCCGACTGGAGATAACGGGACCAGTTTCCCGATAATAAAATAAAAGGGATGGATGGTTGATGATGAATAGTTTGCTTAAGTGATAGGCGACTAGCTTATTCTATTGACAGAAATAGGGAAACTAATACTAATCCCGGGAACAACTTATTCATTCAGAATGCATTGTTAAATAATCTTTATCTATCTAACAAGCATGTAGATGACTCTGTAAAATAAATAAGAGACATTCAATCATTCAAAGATTACTTCATATGAGTAGTCATAATGAAGCGATAAATACAAATTACTGCATTCACTATTTATATCATCGATACATATATACGATTGAAAGGGAAGCATGCGATAAACAACCAATAGTGGAATGTATAAGGAATGCTGCGAAAAGCACATATATATATATAAGCGATAATAGCAAGAGCAATTTAAACAACAATTCATATAACAAAAATGAGTACAGACGTAGATAATAGTACCATGTGAGCTGCAGATCAATCCGAAATATCAATCGCTATTCAAAACTCCTTCTTCAACATAGAAATGCTTTTAAACAATGACAGTAGTGCAAATTTGCATAAAAACCTTCCTCATTAAATTCAGAATAATTGGTCTAGTTTCATAAAAAAAATATCCCTGAAGTACAATAGTGCAACTTCAGGGTTTAAGTCATATACAAAACTTTACGACCCTTTCTAAATGCATGAAAGGGTCTATAAATACTACTAAGCTAAAAAAATCTATGAAACAAAATCCTACTAAATTGGTATCAGTAAATGTGATCTATTTCTCGGGGGCAATCTGGCAGTCGGCGATGTGAGTCATGACTCAGGTTGTTTGCCCTTAAACCTGAGCTGGCTTATCGCAAGCATCGGCTCCACTTCTGGCGGTTTGTTGAGGCGCAAACTAAATTGGGAAGCAAAGGTGGCATCCTGAATGTCGGGTATAATATACCCGACAACATCTGAAAGGCACTTCAAAGCGGCTCTTTGGCTGTATGGCTTGATTAAGAAGAACCAATAAGCATCCCATGTTAAACTGTTGATTCCAGCGATTAATCTTCCGTTTTTCTCCAGCTCCATGTAGCATGAGTGCTCCAACATCTTTGTCATTGTTAATTGACCTGGAGTACATTGGGAAATCATATTAGACAAATAAAGTATATTATTTACTAATTCAACCAAATTTCCAGTAGTTGTTTTGCATCTGGAAATCGCTCTTTCTGCCTTCATTAGTTGTGATTTCCATTCTGTGAATAATATTTCTTTGTGCGATTCCAGAATTCTCGATAGATTAGTTGCCTAGCCTTGATCAGAATCCTTCCATTCTATAAAGTTTGTCAGTGTTTCTTTGGCCTGATCCAAATCGGTCCTTGCTTTTTCTACCTTTTCGCTTATGGACGCTACTAACTCGCACAATGTTTCTGCTTGTGTAATCTGCTGACATAGGATCTTAACCTGATTAATCAATGCCTTATTTAACTGAAGTGCTTCTGCTTTGAATTCATCTACCTGAGGGAGCTTTTTCATTTGCTCAATTTGAGTGGTCAATTGAGCGATCTTCACATCTTTTGCTTTCATTGTTCCCTCAGTCGATATTCTTAATTGCTCAAGTGCCGCTGATAGCTCCCTTTGCCTTTGGATTGCGCTTTCATCAATCCTCTACTTTTCCTCTTGTAATTGCTTAGTCAGCTGATGATTGCTCTGTTGCTATGCTAGAAATTCCTGTTCTGCCTGCTCTTCCTTTTGCTGAACTTCCGATAATTTCGCCTGTAGCGAAGAGATGTCTTGGTCCTTGGCCTTCAATAAACTGCTCACCTCCGATGCTTTATCAATGGTCGCCGCCGAATATTCTCCAGCGAATTGCGATAGCTTGGTTAAGTCATCGGAGGGGTCGAATTCCTCTTTCCACACAACATTGCCCGTTACTGTTAATTCAGGGAATGGGGAAGGTTGATCAGCTCTTCTCCTTTTCCTCTGTCGCTTTACAATAGCTTTATGCTTAGGGATATAAAATACATCCAAAGGGGGAATCTCTTCAATTTGCAAAATTATTTCTCCCGATGGATCTTTAGGAATTATCTCTGTTTCTTTTGATTTGGGTAGGCCGCTGGTTTCGCCCAAAACCAGTTTCGATGTTGCTTTTTGCGTGTCGCCTTCTTTAGAAACCTCATCATCTTTCGAGCACTCTAGGTTGCTGATAATTGTACTGAATTGCTGCCATTGTTGGAGCAAATTTGGATCAACTAGTATATCATCATTATTTTTAGAGTTTCCCTCTTCTTGGGCTTTCGCCTGGGTTTCTTCTTGTCCCTGCACATTTTCCTAGATTACTTCCTGCCGTTGGCTATGCACTTCCTCCTGCTACTTTGATGAAGTAGGAGGTGGCGTATTACTTCGTTGTTCAGGCTTGCTTGATCTGGTTGTCGTTGGAACAGTCGCTAACAGGTCTAGAGGCAGAGTTTGCAACCTCTGTTCTCTAATTCTGTTAAATTCGACTAGCCTTTCATCATTATACACATTTCTAGCAAGCGACTTAACTTGATACAACGATTCGGCCGATGCAAACAAATCCTCGAATTTGTCTTCTTTATGCTCGACCTTGGCCAATTTGGCCTGGTCAAGCGCATTGTAAGCGATCTTCCTCGGATCATACTGCCTGCTTGGCAGAGTAGCCAGAGTGAGAAAATTCATTTTCCCAGCTTCCTTCTATGCATGTTTGATATCATGTAGGGTATAAATTCCAATTCGTAAGGGAAAAGAGGGTCAAACATGTTTTTTCGCTCTTTTCAGGGTCTGAGTAACCCCATCAACATTGATTTGATAAGCTACTTCCCTGGCAAGTAACTTATCGGGGATGTAAAGTGGTAGCACATGCGGCCTGGCCTGACTGCCAAAAACTCTGATGTAGGTGAATTTCTCCTCCCCAAACCAACTTGCTACTGCGGTCAAATCTACCCCTACTTTCTCAGAAATCTTTAGGGAAGGCTTATAAAAAATGGAATAATGAATTGGCAACATAAAACCGTTGCAGATTTGATAAAGATGGTGCTTATAATTAGTCTTCCACAATTTTTGATAATATATGTGAATGGGTGTGGGGTCTTGCGACGTCCACCTCCATCTCAGCACAGGAAATTCAGAATTAAAACACAACACATCCATCACATAGGCATTGTGATAGAATAGCGGAATAACCCTCTCTGTGACACGATAGTTAGACCTGAAATCGAGAATGGCTTTGGCTAACTTGTCGGATAATATAACCGCCCAATCCATAATTTCACCACTACATGCCGCCTCCATTAAGGGGACCATTTCTATGGTAAAATTGGCGGAGTCATGCAATCCCCATAGCCTACACAGCATAATTCCAGCATAGCAGTAAGGAGAACATAGGGAGTCAACTGAGTACTTACCCGAGGTTTCATGCTTGTGTTTTGCTGGATTCTGTCTCAGCCTCAAATTGGTTCAGACTCGGTCTCGTTCTCTGCTCGAAATTTCTCCAAAAATGCCGCATTATATTTTTTCTCTTCTGTCGATAGGTGATACATTAGTCTTAGATCTTCGGCTCGAAAAGAACCGAAAATCCTCCCGTCCGTAGTGTTAAACAATCTGTTGATAATTGGGAGCTCTTGGATTGCCCACCTTACCACATCCGTGTATGGGAGAATTTGCTCCCGAGCCGCTATTCTGTGCAGAAAGGAGTCGGCCAATTCTTTTAAATTGGCGTCAGATTTGCTGGTACTATCGCATGAGATTTCTATCCCGGTCACCTTTGGCTCTTCTGCTTCAATCAAATTATACGTCCCTTGCCAAGTGGTCCTGGTAAGTCCCAAGCACGTCGTATCTGATATAAACCCTTTGTTCTTACCGCTTGGATCAACAACAGCTTGCCCCGCGGCTGGTGAAGCAGTAGGCATTGTGGTCTTCTTGGACTTCTTTCCCATCCCACTTTCTTCTGTCCCTATGGAAGAATCCTGCACAGAGCGAAAGATAGGCGTAACACAGGCAACAATAACATGAATTGAACAGAATGAAGTATATATATCTGGATGGATTCATAATGATCAATTGACTTAAGGTGGCCTTGGGATCAAATCCGTGGATAGATCGCAAGCCTGCTACTCTCATTAAATGGTCGTTATGGCCTGTCAATCTCATTAATACCAGTCGCTTCGATTAATGGCCAAATGATTTATTTGAAGCATGCCTTGGGCAATTTGGTGGTTTGGACACGGATGAGCGGATTTTCAAAGAATATTGCCTTAATTACGAATAAATCATATTAAACTGCCATTTATGACTTTTACTTTGAAAACTGCACTTTTTTCCCTTTTCGCAATCGGGCATCGGGGAAATGCTAAGTTATTACATTGGTTTCGTTTGGAATCCGCAATCGCCGATAGCGATATCGCATCGCATCGGGAATAGCTAGCAAGGCCGTTTAGAATGAGGGCATGGTGAGTCGCAGATCGCCGATAGCGATATCGCATCACATCGGGCGAGGGGGAGCTTATTTGCACTTTTAAGTGTTATCGCCGATTGCCGATTGCCGATTTCGCATTGCATCAAAGCAAGAGTTGTTACTCATGTTACTTTTTTCTTTTGCCGATATCCGATAGCGATTTCGCATCGGCGAAAACCAAGATGTCCCTTAAGTCGTGCTTTCTTTGTCATTGCGATATGCGATCTTGCGATCGCTTTATCGCAATGATAAAGATAAATCGTTTTATGTTGGGGTTTTTTGATTGGTTTTATTAAAAAGGCCTTTTAATAATGTTTTCTTTTATTCGAGCCTTTTTTAAATAGAACTTTAAATTGATACCAATTTGAAACAAAAATTAAAAAGGGACCCATTTCACATTATATTTTAGAATAGTAATTATATGAAATGGGGGGTTGTTGTATGGCACAACAATTGGCGATTCGCTGGAAGAAACAGTTATCTCTTAAAAGTATAGAAATACTTAAACTTTTTCAAAAATAGAAATTTTATTCAAAAGGGAAAATTCTAATATAACTAGGTATTGTTGCATTTGAAACAAAATAGTATTTTCTTCGCTAATTTCCTCTTTTGTTAAAAATAGAGACATTCTAGATTTTAAATTGGTGTTTGTTGGTTGGTATTGATAAAACAGAGAACTTTTTCCAAATCAGCTAGTAAAATTAACTCCTTTGTCACAGGTAGAGCCTCTGCTGCCAGCAAACGTCCATAGTTTCGGCAGGGATACCTTTAAACCATATCATTGTCTATCGTCCCATTCACTTCAGAGCATGATTAACATAATGAATTCAAATTATGTTATTTCACATTTTGTATTTCTATTCTTTTTTTGCAATTTTGTAAGATAAAAAGTCATTGCCCTGGTGTGGTGGCCAGTTAAGTGACAATGCCATTCACTGGTAGTAATCTAATCGAACAAGCTGGCTTGTGATGAGACCCCTTGGCTTACAATTGAAGCCATTACCCTGTTTTGGTATGCAGTATTGGTAATGTCGGCTAAACTATTTTCTTATGGACATGGTAAGCAGGCTTGTAATAAGACCTCTTAACTTTTATATCCAGTATTCTTGGAATTACACCTTGAATAATCATGAACTTGGGTAAATGGGATAGACAATTTCCTTTTTAAGATAGGATGGATGACAAGGTAAGAGTTTGAGATGCTGAGTTTGGATTAGCTCCTATTTTAATATTGATAACCCTTTTTGTAACCAATTTGAAAAATCTAAAAATATTTACAAGATTTATAAACTTCAAGAGGGGTTCACTAGGATTGTAGTGTAGTTTCAGAATGCAATTATAACTAATTTCCTAGAAATCATTCCTTTTGTTTAAAACTTCTATTTATTTAAAAGTAAATGTCACATTGCTTGTTTTGAGAAACTCTTTGAATACAGCAAAGGTCAAATAGAAAATGCCTTACAGTTTTATTTTCTAATGTTGCTACAAACTATAAAAATGCTATTAAAAGGAGAAGGGGTTACCTCCTCAATTGAAAAATTTCTTTAAGATTAGACCATTAACAGGGAGAGAATCTGTCAACCCTGATAAATCTTGTAGCATGAAGGTCGAATGGCCTATCTTTTCATAGATCTGAAACGGTCCAAGCCACATCTTCTGGAACTTGGTGTGTTTTCCTTTATCTTCATGGACTTTGTGCCATTTCAGAACTAAATCACCGACTTGGAATTGTTTAGAACCAGATGAAATTGAATCAAATGATGACTTGATGATCTGCTAATGTTTCGCATGAATAATTTTGGCTTTTTCTCTTTCTTATTCCAATTTTAGGATTTGGTCATGTCTAAGCTGTAAAGAAGAAGAAGGATTTTCTTCAATAAATTGAACTAGGGATAGAGAAGGAAGAATAAGATTTGTTGGTAGTACAACTTCTTTTCCATAAACAAGTTTAAATGGGGAAGAACCTATAGAAGCCTTTTGTGTTATCCTGTCAGCCCATAATGCAAATATTAAAGATTTGTGCCAGTTCTTGTGATTCTGTTCGATAGTTCGCTTGATAATTTTGATAAGGTTTTTGTTTGTAGATTCGACCAAACCATTGCCCTGAGGATAATAGTTAGCGGAATATTTGAGTTTGAAACCTCTTTTGATTGCGAAATCAAACATAGCATTGCCTGAAAAGTAAGATGTGTTATAAAAAATGAGAGCATTCGGGACGCCAAACCTAGTAATGATGAATTGATCTATGAATTCAATAATGGCTTCAGAGTTTGTTGTCTTTAACGGAATCGCTTCAACCCACTTGGTAAAGTAATCGGTAGCAGTAAGGATATACTTGTGCTGTTTGGAAGAATCAGGAGTAATTTTCCGATAATGTCCAATCCCCATTGCTCAAATGGTTGTTCAATGTTGACCAGTTGCAGAGGGAAGGCTGATTTCTTTTGTCTTCCACTTGAAGTTTGACAATTTCGACATTTCCTCACATATTCATGAGCATCTCTAAATAGAGTGGGCCAGTAATACCCAGCATGGATGATTTTGTGAGTTGTGGTATCAGCTCCGAAGTGGCCTCCTGCTGGTCCGTCATGCAATTCCTGCAAGACCCTTTGTGCTTCCTATTTTTCAAGGCATCTTAATAAAACGGAATCATAATTTTGTCTAAAAAGAACATCATCAATAATGGTAATTTTTTTTGCTTTCAATCTTATGGCCCTTTTGTTTTTGTAGGACAAATTGGGAGGTGCATATCCATTTTTCAAGTAAAATATTAAATCGGCATACTGTGATTCAGAGTCAATGATACTTATCTGGTTGATGGTTTCAGATTGATCTGTATTGCTTGATTCCGGAATGTTGGATGCGCCTGCCAATAACCTGCAAAAACCTTGGCCTTTAACAATCTTTGCCAGCTTGATTTCTAGGTCATATTCTTGAAGTGTTGTTACCCAATTTGCCCTTTTTTCTCCCAGTTCTCTTTGGATTAATAGTTGTCTAACTGAGGAGAAAGGAACTATAACCTTTTTATGGGCTTTTAACAGGAAGGGTCTGTAATGTTTAACCGCTTTATATACAGCAAAGGCTTGTTTTTCTACTACAGAATAGTTTAGTTCTGCACCTTGAAGATTTGAGCTATAGAATGAAATCGGTGCTTCCAAATTGTGATCATTGATCTGTGTAAGTACTGCAGCATAAGAGGAATCAGATGCGATGGTATACAATGTAAAATGATTAGAAAAATTTGGGGTATTTAGAGCTGGGGCATTGATTATTGATTGCTTGATTAATTCAAATACTTCCTTTTCTGGCAATCCCCATTTGAAGACCGAATTTTTCTTAATCATAGTTTGAAGTGGTAAAATAATTTGAGAAAAATATGGAATGAATGTTTTTACGAAATTGATTTGGCCTAAAAATGACTACATGGATTCCTTATTATGAGGAAAAGGGATTTCAGAAATTTCTTTAATCCTGTCTGGATCAATATAGGTGCCATCTTTAGATACAATAAATCCTAGGAGCTTACCTTATCAAGAGCGAAGAAAGATTTCTTAGGATTCAGAGAAATACCGTATCTCTTACAGCGTTGGAAGATTTGATTCAAATCATGCAAGTGATTGGATCTCTCTTTTGAAAATACAGTAATATCATCTAAATAGACGACTACTGTCCTATTAATTAATCCTTTGAAAGCGATATCCATTGCCCTTTGGAAAGTGGCTCCTGCATTAATAAGCCCGAAAGGCATTTTCTGATATGCATATGTTCCCCACTTTGTTCTGAATGTGGTTTTGAGTCGGTCATCCGGGTGGACCAGAATTTGGTTATACCCTGAAAACCCGCCCAAAAAGGACATTAACTCTGAGCCTGCCACTGGTTGGAGTATCTGCTCTATAGTGGGTAATGGGAAATTATCTTTTAGACTTGCCTTATTTAAATTCCTGAAATCAATACAAATCCTTATGTCGCCATTTTTCTTTCTGACTGGTACCATATTGGAGACCCAGTTTGAGTTTCATACGGGAAAAATAATCTTAGCTTTCAAGAGTTTGTTTAGTTCCGACTTTATTTGACCCTCTAAGTTTGGATGAATTTTTCTCAATTTTTGCTGAACTGGTTTCTGTTCGGGAAGCATTGGGATAGTGTGTTGAATAATAGATGTGTCATATGTTTTTAGATCATCATATCTCCAAGCGAAAACATGTTTATTCTTTTGTAACAGACTAATAAATGCTTCCTTTTCCTCTATGGAAAGTCCTAATCCTAAATTAATGTTTTGAGGATTTTGTTCGGTGCCAAGGTTTATTAATTCAAACCTTAAGGTAGAGCTCTGAAGCTTTGTATTAGACACAGGTTTGAATCTGTCTTTAATATCGTAAAGATCTTCAAGCTTCACTACGTGCTTAGGGATTGAGTTTTCCTCTTGTTTACCTTGTATTTGAGTATCATGCTCATCTTCCTCAATGATCTGATTGTCATAGGATTTTTCAGAGGTCAGAAATTGTAAAATGTCATCATCATGGTTAAACACTCTCCAATTGGTTACATTATCAGGAATGGATAGCCTAAAAAGTAATTCTACTAAAAACCTATCTGGACTATAGTCTTCGGAAGGGAGTAGCTTGGAAGTGACATTGGCTAGCAAGTCGGCTGCCGAATTTTGTGCCCTGGGAATGGAAGAAATATTGAATGCTAAAAAATGGGATGTTAGCTCTTGTACCAGCGATTGATAATGCTTAAGATGGTTCGAAAGACAATGAATTGTATTCCTTACCTGTTTAACGATAATTTCAGAGTCGCCAAAGACCTTTAAGTATTGAACTTTGAGGCCGATTTCTTTATATAGTCTTTGGACTAGCGCTTCGTACTCGGCTGTGTTATTGGTGCATTCAAATTCTAATCTACAGGACAGCATTGTTTTTTCTCCTTGCGGGCTGACCAAAATGCAACCTGCTCCTGATCCTTCACTGGACTTAGATCCATCAAAATATAAAGACCAAAATAATGAATTATCTATAGTTTTTGTTACAACATTCTCGGTAACATTAACGCATTTAGACCTGTCGGCCTGTAAAAAATTTTCAATTTGTGATGCGAAATTGTTGACTGAGAAAGGAGATGGCTGGGCAATATAATTGCCGAAAAATGACTTGGAAGAATAATTTCCTAAGATATTGTTGTTAAACGCAACCGGTTGATTTTCCTGTTCAAATTCCGTAACAGTGTGGGTCATATGTTTCTCCCGATCAATCTTTATTTGATTTGGCTTGCCCTTATAGGGGAGCCACATGTGTGACCAATCGATGGAGATATACCCATGGAGCTTTTCTGACCAATCCCTGCTTAAAATCAACCCATAGAATTCAGGTATATCGGCGACTAGGATGTCAATCCTTTGGGCTATTCTTGGGTCTACCGATAATCTGATCGTTACAGAGTTTATTTCCCCTAAAACTTGAACTTTAGTTCTATCTAACTGCACAATGTGAATAGAATACTTTTGGGGTTCAATATTTAGTTTAGAGCAAACTGAAGAAGGCATTATATTCGAGGATGCCCCATAATCGATTAAGCAGTTGTGTAGATTTCGATTATAAATTTCATAAGTCAAGAGGAAAGGGGGGGGTATGGGAGTTTGATCTATCTCCAATCAGAATTGTGTCAGTTGCCTCAACTCTACCAGCAGGGGGTTGTCCTGAGTCGCTTGCAGCTTTAGTGGTGGGAAGAGGTGAAGAAGGAACATCGTTAAGTTCTTTGAGTAGTAATTTTTGCTGATGTTTTAATTTACTAAGTTCAAACATGGTGATGTTTGCCTTAGTTTTCTTCATGTCATCGAGAATATTATAATCCATCGAATCAGAAACTACCAATGTCTTAGATGTATTGGAGGATGATGGCTGATTCTGAGATACTGTCGCGGATGGCTTCCTTGCGGGTACCTTTTCCTTTGCAGTATTAGTTCCAACACTCCTTTTCTTTGGATTAGCTTGAATAGGTTCGGGAGTAGCTTTACTCCTTGTAGTGACAGGAAAGGCTTCTTGCTCAGCGTCAGTATCGGAATTAGGGAGTATAAAGTCCCACATCCCGTGGCATTCAACCACTTCCTCTTCTTCTTCTTCGGATGGTGTAACTGTTTCCTCCTCTTCATCTTCCTCAGGATCTGAGTCTGCGTATGATATAACATTTGGAGGCTTGGACTCGGGTTTCTTGAAATTCCTATATGGTTTCTTCGCTGAGGACTCTGATACTTGTTTCTTGATCTCAACCATTTCGTTCGACATGGTTTTAAGGAATTTCTGAAGGCCCTCCATGTCATATGGATCCTTAGTAATATTTTTCTTAGAGTCATCTTTAAAGGACACTTTTTTAGATTTTCGTTCTTCCAAGGCAGTTTTCTTTTCTAAGGCGATTACACTCTTTTCAACAGCGAGTGCTTCCTTCATGTTTTCAGCAAATGTAGGATATTTAGCCCTATCCAAAAATATGGCTATGTTTGAGGGTAAGGCAGTGATATACCACTCGCTTCTAACTTGTTCGCTTGGCTTATCATCGGTGGGGATTTTGTTCAAGAGTTTGTTGAATCGGGAGTTGAACTCCTTAATGGGTTCTCTTGACTCGATCCTTAAATTGGAAAGGTCATGGACGAGTGTAGCCAAGGATCTATCATCGCCGTATTTGGTGAGAAATTGTTCCTGGAAGATATTCCAACTTGTGATGGATCTAGAGGGCAAGGAAAAATACCAAGACCATGCAGATCCTTGCAGTGTATAGGGAAATAATCTTACTGCCACATCTTCTTCAGTGACTCCCTTTAGATTGACTGACAACATAAAATTGTTTATGTGTTCTTCTGCCGAAGTTCCAGCATCTCGATTGAACTTGGGTAGCCATTTTTCGCGGTAATTGGGTAACGGATGTAAAGGTGCAGGAATGGTGACTGCACCAAGACTTCTCCATGGTCTTTGAGCCATTTTAGGAGTACCAACGATTGCCTGTGGTGTTCCAGGTGCTTGAGGGGGAGGTGGAAGTACAGACTGAAAAGAATGTGATGTTTGAGATGAAGTCCCTTGGTGAACAACGATATGTAGTGGTGAAGTCGGTGTTTGACTTCGCACAGGTGATGATGAAATGGAAGATGATGGAGAAAAGGTTTCGCTACCAGAACCTTCAGCGGTCTTTTTAATCCTTTTCCTTTCGGGTAAAGGAAACTCAGGTGGTTCAATACCTAGCTTTTCGCTTTGGAGTCTGGTAAGGTGAGGGGGTTAGAGAAAATGCGAAGTCTGACTGCCTTGTGATACTTCAGATCTAGGAGGTGAAATTGAGAATCCTTGAAGTTTCTGGATGATGGATTGAACTTCAGGGGACTTCGGACTTAAGTGTTCTGAAGTATGATGTAATTGAGCAGTAGTGGTTGATTCTTCTTCGTCTCGTCTGGATACTGGAGATTCAGAATGCGAACGAGATGTCCAAGGAGAGGTAGAGGGTGAATTACTCTTTGAATGGTTTGTAGGTGTTGGCTTACTCGCCATTCATAGCAGATGGCCCTCCTTCTAGCACCAAAAATGTTGATGCCTCGAAAATTGCTGCAACAACATTGGGGGATAACCACCCGGTCCGGACCTTAGTACAACTCCTTTTCCGTTTGGGATGGTGGCTCCGACTGGAGATAACAGGACCTGTTTCTCGATAATGAATAAAAGGGATGGATGAGTGATGAATAGTTTGCTTTAATGATAGGCGACTAGCTTATTCTATTGACCAAAATAGGAAAACTAATACTAATCCCAGGAACAACTTATTCATTTGGAATGCAACGTTTAATAATCCTTATCTATCTAACATGCATATAGATGACTCTGTAAAATAAACATGAGATATTCAATCATTCAAAGATTACTTCATATGAATAGTCAAAACGAAGCGATTAACACAATTTACTGCATTCACTATTTATATCATCGATACATATATACGATTGAAAGAGAAGCATGCTATAAACATCCAATAGTGGGATGCATAAAGGATGCTGCGAAAAACACATATATATGTATATAAGCGATAATAAAAAGAGTGATTAAACAACAATTCATATAACATGAATGAGTACAGACATAGATAATAGTACCATGTGAGTTGCTAATCAATCCCAGATATCAATCGCTATTCAAAATCCTTCCTTCAACACAAAAATTCTTTTAAATAAATACAATAGTGCACATTTGTATAAAAACCTTCCTCATTAAACTCAGAATAATTGGTCCAGTTTCATAAAAGAATATCCTTGAAGTACAATAGTGCAACTTCAGGGTTCAAGTCATATACAAAACTTTACGACCCTTTCTAAATGCATGAAAGGGTCTATAAATACTACTAAGCTAGAAAAATCTATGAAACAAAATCCTACTAAATTGGCATCAATAAATGCTATCTATCTCCTTGGGGGCGATCTGGCAGTCGACGATGTGAATCATGACTCGGGCTGCTTGCCTTTAAACCTGAGCTGGCTTATCGCAAGCATTGGCTCCACTTCGGGTGGCCTGTTGAGGCGCAAGATGAGTTGGGCAGCAAAGGTGGCATCCTGAATATCGGGTATGATATGCCCGATAGCATCTGTGAGGCATTTTAAGACGACTCTTTGGCTGTACGGCTTCACTAAGAAGAACCAATAGGCATCCCATGTTAAACTGTTGATTCCCGCGATTAATCTTCCATTTTTCTCCAACTCTGGGTAGCATGAATGCTCCAACATCTTTGTTGCTGTTAATTGGCCTGGAGTACATTGGGAAATCATGTTAGACAAATAAAGAGTATTATTTACTAATTCAACCAAATTACCAGTGGTTGCCTTGCACCTAAAAATCGCTCTTTCTGCCTTCATTAACTGTGATTGCCATTATGTGAATAATATTTCCTTGTGCAATTCAAGAATTCTTGGTAGGTTAGTTGTCTGGCCCTGATCGGAATCTTGCCATTCCAGAAAATTTGTCAGTGTTTCTTCAGCCTGATCCAAATTTGTCCTTGCCTTTTCTACCTTTTCACTTATGGATGCTACTAACTTGCACAATGGTTCTGCCTGGGTAATTTGCTGACATAGGAGCTTAACCTGATTTATCAATGCTTTATTTAATTGAAGCGCCTCTGCTTTAAACTCATCTACCTGAGGGAGCCTTTTCATTTGCTCAATTTGAGTTGATAATTGAGCGATTTGCTCATCTTTAGATTTTATCATTCCCTCATTTGATATTTTTAATTGCATCAATGCTGTCGATAGCTCCTTTTGCTTTTGGATTGCACTCTCGTCAGCCCTCTATTTCTCCTCTTGTAATTGCTTAGTCAGCTGATAATTGTTTTGCTGCTGTACTTGCAATTCCTGCTCTGCCTTCTGCTGCACTTCCGATAATTGAGCCTGTAGCGAAAAGATGTCTTGATCTTTCGCTTTTAATAGACTGCTCACGTCCGATGCTTTATCAATGGTCGCCGCCGAATATGCTCCAGCGTATTGCGATAGCTTTGTTAAGTCATCGGAGGGATCAAATTCTTCTTTCCACACAACATTGCCCATTACTGTTAATTCAGGGAATAAAGAAGGTTGATCACTTCCTCTGTCGCTTTACAACAACTTTATGCTTAGGGTTGTAGAATACATCCAAAGGGGGAATCTCTTCTATTTGCAAAATGATTTCGCCCGATGGATCCTTAGGAATTATTTCTGTTTCCTTTGATTTGGGTGGGTCGCTGGTTTCGCCCGAAACCTATTTTGATGTTGCTTCGTGTGTGTCGCCCTCTTTAGAAACCTCATCATCTTTCGAGCACTCTAGGTTGTCGATGATTGAGTTGAATTGCTGCCATTGCTGGAGCAAATTCGGATCAATTTGTGTATCATCATTAACTTTCGAGCTGCCCTCTTCTTGAGTTTTCGCCTGGGTTTCATCCTGTCGCTGCATATTTTCCTGGGTTTCTTCTTGCCTCTGATTATGCACTTCCTCCTGCTGCTTTGATGTAGTGGGAGGTTGCGTATTACTTTGCTGCTCAGGCTCGCTTGATTTTGTCGTCGTTGGAGTAGTCGCTGACAGGTCTAGAGGCAGAGTTTGCAACCTTTGTTCTCTAATTTTGTTAAATTCGGCTAGCCCCTCATCGTTGTATTCATTTATGGAAAGCGATTTAACTTGATATAGTGGCTCGACCGATGCAAATAAATCCTCGAATCTGTCTTCTTTGTGCTCGAACTTGGCCAATTTGGCCTGGTCGAGCGCATTGTAAGCGATTTTCCTTGGATCGTACTGCCTGCTTGGCAGAGTGGCTAGAGTCAGCGAATTTATCTTCCCATCTTCCTTCTCTGCATGTTTGATATCATGCAGAGTGTAAATACCAATTCGCAGGGGAAAGGAGGGCCAGACATGCTTTTTTGCTTTTTCAGGGTCTGAGTAACCCCATCGACATTGATTTGATAAGCTACTTCCCTGGCAAGTAACTTAGCACAGATGTATAGTGGAAGCACATGGAGCTTGGCCTGACAGCCAAAAACTCTAATGTAGGTGAATTTCTCTTCTCCAAACCAACTTGCTACGGCAGTTAAATCCACCCCTGCTTGTTCAGAAATCTTCGGGGCAGGCTTATCAAAAAATGGAGTAATGAATCGGCAACATGAAACCGTTGCAGATTTGATATAGATGGTGTTTGTAGTTGGTCTTCCACAACTTTTGATGATATATGTGGATGGGTGTGGGGTCTTGCGACGTCCACCTCCATCCGAGCACAGGAAATTCAGAATGAAAACATAAAACATCCAACACATAGGCACTGTAGTAAAATGACGGAATGAACCTTTTTGTGACGCGAGAATTAAATCTGAAATTAAGAATGGCCTTGGCTAACTTATCGGATAATATATCCGCCCAATCCATTATCTCGCCACTACATGCCACCTCCATTAAGGGGACCATTTCTATGGTAAAATTGGCGGAGTCATGTAATCCCCATAGTCTACACATCATAATCCCAACATAGCAGTAAGGAGAACATAGAGAATCGACTGAGTACTTACCCGAGGATTCGTGCTTGTTCTTTGCTGGATTTTGTCTCCAGCCTCGAATTGGTTCAGACTCGGTCTCATTTTCTGCTCGGAACTTCTCCATGAATGCCGTGTTATACTTTTTCTCTTCTACCGACAAATGATACATTTGCCTTAGATCTTCGGTTCGAAAAGAACTGAAAATCCTCCCATCTGCAGTGTTGAACATTCTGTCGGTAATTGGGATCTCTTGAATTGCCCACCTTACCACATCCGTATATGGGAGAATTTGCTCCTGGGCTGCTATTCTGTGAAGAAAGGAATTGGCCAAGTCTTTTAGATTAGCCTCAGATTTGCTAGTACTGTCGCATGAGACTTGTATTCCCGTCACCCTCGGCTTTTCAGCTTCAATCAAGTTATATGTTCCTTGCCAAGTGGATCTGGTAAGTCCCAGGCACGTAGTATCTGATATAAGCCCTTTCTTTTTACTGCCTGGATCAACAAAAGATTGCCCTGCGGCTGGCGAAGCGGAAGGCATTGTAGTCTTTTTGGACTTCTTTCCCATTCCACTAAAATCTGTCTCTGCGGAAGAATTCTGCACAGAGAGAAAGATATGCGTAATACAGGAAAAAATATCATGAATTGAATAGAATGAGGTATATATATATCTTGATAAATTCATGGTGATTGATTGACTTAAGACGGGTTCGGATCAAATATGTGAATAGATCGCAAGCTTGCTGTTTTCATTAAATGGCCGTTAAGGCCTGTCAATCTCATTAATACCAGTCGCTTGGGTTAATGGACAAATGATTTATTTGAAGCATGCCTTGGGTGATTTGGCGGTTGAACGCGGATGAGCGGCTTTTCGAAAGATATTGCCTTAATTACGAGTAAATCGTATTAAACTGCCTTTATGGTTTTACTTTGAAAACTGTGCTTATGCCCTTTTCGCAATCGGGCGTCGGGAAAATCCTAACTCATTGCTTTGGTTCCATTTGGAATCCCCAATCACCGATAGCAATATCGCATCGCGTTCGGAATAACGAGTGGGGCGGTCAAAAATGCGTGCATGGTGAATCGCCGATCGCCGATAGCGATGTCGCATTGCATCGGGGCGAGAGGGAGCTTATTTGCGTTTTAGGCATTATTGCCGATTGCTGATTGCCGATTGCCGATCGCATCGCATCGGAGCAAGGGGTCCTTAATGGTGTTACTTTATGTTTCACTGATACCCAATAGCGATTTCGCATCGGAGCAAATCAAAATGTCCTCAAGTTGTGTTCCCTTTGTCATTGCGATATGCGATCTTGTGATCGCTTTATCGCAATGACAAAAGATAAATCATTTTACGTTAAGGTTTTTGATTGGTTTTATTGAAGAGGCCTTTTAGTATAATGTTTTCTTTTATTTCTTCGGGCCTTTTTGAAATAGAACTTTAATTGATACCAATTAAAAAACAAAAATTAAGAAGGGACCCATTTCATATTATGGTTTTGGAATAGTAATGATATGAAATGTGGGGGTGTTGTAGGGCACAACACTTTAGCAACCCAAAATGGATAGCCTTTGGGATCTCCATCTCCTAGCACTGCGATTATGCAGCCCTCCTTAATATCCTGTACTGAACCCCTGTAAAGGTCTTCCATGGCTTCACGTTGTGCACGAGATCTTCTGGAATCAATATACATCTCTCTTTCCTCTGCTTGTGAAGAATTAATAATACCTTGAGATTGTTGCTGTTCAACAATGTGACCAAACAAATGGATTTTTCAAAGATATATCTTCATTTGTTCTTGTTGAAATGATATCACTCTGATTATTGAAAAATGACTCCCACCAAACTGAATCAGCAATGTCAAAGTACTCATATGTATATTTAATACATTTTTTGATTTCTTCAGGCAATCAGAATAATTTATATCTCTATTTTGTTTGTGTGCATTATGAAATTCACCAATTGATTGTAATAACAATATTTTTGATGCAAATATTGGATGATTTGGAATGAACTTCAAAAATTGCAAACCTGATGATGGTGCCCATTCTGTAGTGGTTGAATCCTTCTTGCCCCATATTAGTGTTTTCCCATCAATTTTTTTGATACGAAATTGATGTTGGAAGCTAATGTCATTAAGTTGTTCAGTGCATTTCCCCTCACCATATGATCCCATAATAAACCTTCGCATGTCAACAGTTTCTTCCAACACATCAACAGTAGGCTCTGGCATGTATGATTTCTTAATACATTCAATTAATGATGGCAAGATCCCAGCTTCCTTCCTCCTCAATGTGACTGAAAAACAACTGAACATCTGATCAATATGGTCATGAGTGTGCCCAACAAGAAGGAAAGCAACCTTTACCTTTTGAAAAATTCTCAATTCAACAAGCATGTTTAGATATCCAAAAACAACTTAATTTTTGTTTTCATGGTAAGTGTTGTCTAATTGTAGATACAAAACTTCAGGAAGATTACCAGACCAATGAGAAAGCACATCATGAATTATGGTTATGGTCAGATTTGCATCATTATGAATATTTGGAGCTGTGAAGTACACCTTTGGCAAGATTTTCCCATTGAAGACCATACAAACCGACCAAGTGATACTGAATAAAATTTTCCTCCTGTAAATTTTTGGGTGTGCGAACGAAATGTGGTAAAAGTGTTTTCTTCTAGTCCATACCATCAATTATCAAACAAAAATATTTATTCAGATTATCATAACATTTCTTTCGATGCTTGTACAAATTTTTCCTTTCATTTGTTTGTTGTTTGCGATGCTCCTGAAGTTCTTTAACAATTGAATATACACAACATAAAATAAAGCCATTAAGAAATATGTTTTCATACTTGATGAATATACAATTTAAAAAGTTAAAGTTATGAATGCTTACCTCTTTCTGACCCTTCACATTTGTCCCTTTTTGATTTAAGAGAAGCACATGTACTGCAAATCCCCATCCTTGTCTTCTTAGGAATGCAGACATTGTTGAATTCTCTCTTCCATACCTTCACAAAATATTGATATGTAATAAACCAACTATGTCCCTCAACACCTTCTGCATATTCTTTGTATAAGTTGTAAATTTCACGTCTTGAAAAATTATCTGGAATATGTATTGTCTCTCTATTTGGAATACACTCCCCATGCTTTGAAAATAAATCTTTCATCCATGACATTACAGTATTTGATAATGGCCCAAATTATCTTTTATGACGTACTTCAGAATAAAATGTGGGATCTTTTTCCAAATTTTCTTGAATTCTCGAGAGACGAAAATTCCTAATTGAATGAAACATTTTGAAAGCTTTTCTACAGATAAATAAAGTCTTAATATGATAGTCATAACCTGACAATGTAGATTGCATGCAGCCAACTAAATATGAATTTTGCATGCTTTTATTCATTGACAAATATCTCTTCCTGCTCTTTAATGAAAATTTGAAATCCATATGTTTCAAGCAATCTTTTTGGAAACATTCACTTGAAATGAGTGCGCTGATAGAACTTTTTCTCGTTAGATATTCTGCTCTACCCCTTGCATAACTGGAACATCTTGCATTGATATGAAAAGCTCTGCTCCTACTCCTCGATATAATATTTCTTGGCAACATCTCCGTCATTGGATCATCATTTGTATAAGTATTTTCATCATCATTAAGAGGAATGTTATCCACACTATGATCAACTGTGCTTTTCAAATACTGATTTGGAGGATGTTCTTCATCTTCCCCTTCTTTAGTGCTACTCTCATAGTCCATAAAATTCGGACTCAATGGAAAATGTGACTCGATGTTTATTGGATATTCTTCCTCATGTGCATTTTCAGTGTTGCTCTCACAGTCCATAGAATTAGGACTAAGTGTATCATCCTGTCCTTCATCACTGCTACCTTTATACTCATTAGAATTAGGAATAAGTGCATCATCATGTCCTTCATCACTGTTTCTCTCATAGTCCTTAGAATTAGGACTAAGAGGACATTGTGACACTTCATTATTTTGAAATTCATCATTGCGCTCTTCATCACTGTTGCTCTCATAGTCCTTAGAATTAGGACTAAGTGGACACCGTGACACTCCATTCTTTTGAAATTCATCATCTCGCTCTTCATCACTGCTGCTGTCATAGTCCTTAGAATTAGGACTAACTAGACACCGTGGCACTCCATACTTTTGAAATTCATCATCCCGCTCTTCATCAAAGCTACTCTCATAGTCCTTAGAATTAGGACTATCTGGACACTGTGACACTCCATACTTTTGAAATTCATCATCATGCACTTCATCGCTGCTGCTCTCATAGTCCTTAGAATTAGGACTAAGTGGAAACTTTGACACCCCATTCTTTTCAAATTCGTTATTACGCTCTTCATCACTGTTGCTCTCATAGTCCTTAGAATTAGGACTAAGTGGACATCGTGACAATCCATTCTTTTGAAATTCATTATCATGCTCTTCAACACTGTTGCTCTCATAGTCCTTAGAATTAGGACTAAGTGGACACCGTGAAACTCCATTCTTTTGAACTTCACCATCATGCTCTTCATCAATGCTGCTTTCTAGTCCATAGAATTAGGACTAAGTGGACACCGTGAGACTCCATTCTTTTCAAATTTGTCATCAAGCTCATCATCACCACTACTTTCATAGTCCTTCAAATTTGGACTAAGTGGAATCTGTGAATCTTTATTTATTTGAAATTCTCCATCCCCTCTTTCATCAATGCTATTCTCATAGTCCTTAGAATCAGGACTAAGTGGAAGAATTGACTTTCTATTCATAGTGGAATAATTCCCGCTATATTCATCCATATGAATAGAGTTGTTACACGATGAAGATGTTGACGCGGTATAAATCGAAACTTCACTATCAGGACACTCCATCCCTTTCAAATAGAAGATGTTGAATGATACAAATGGAGAGTCTCCTAAAGGTATTATATAGCTTAGAGAATGAAATTTTCCCTCAAAAAATTCCCACCCCAAAAAAAATTTCGTGAAAATATTTCCCTCCAAAAATTTTCCTCCCAAAACATTTCGCGAAAATATTTCCCTCCTAAAAGTTTGTGAGATTTATTTCACTTCATTATTTTATTCTGCAATTAAAGAAAAATGTAAAGTAATTTTTTTTATTTTTTTATTTTTATTTTTATGGAATAAATCATTAAAGTTAAAATTGTAAACTACAAATTCTACATAAATTATTTTAATAGTCAAAGTATATAATATTTACTAAACAATTGAATGTTTTTTTTTTTTTTATAATACATTCTGAAACAAATTAATCCCACATTCACCCCACTGTAAAACAATTCCACACTATTCGCTTTATCATATTTTCATTCATCGCCATAAAAAAATTAACATGTTAAAATTGATTAAAACTGATTAATCCTGCATTCACCGTACGGTAAAACATTTCCGTAATTTCACCTATATATTCCATTATCACTATTACTCACATTACATCAAGGTTTTCTGAGGTTCGTTGAAAGATTTTGAGCGAATTTGTGGAGCATCTACATTGGTATCAACAACATATTCAATGAAGAATTCTCGCAATTGAAAGGTCAGTTAAATTTTTTTCCTTGAAAATTCTCATATTAAATTAGTTTAATGAAGTAATTTTTTTTTCTAAACTTAAGACTTTTTATCAACCAAATTAACTAATATTCCTGCTGTGAGCATGGTGTGCCCGGGGCACCCCCATCCTGTAATCGGCCGACCACCCACTCCCTCCACACACCCTTCCCTCTGCAACGTCACCCACCTTTCCCCCAATGTCCTCCCCCTAAAACCCCACGCCTACCCCCTCAAGCCCCCATCTCACTGCACCTACTTAACCCCCACTCCACTCCACGGCGCCTCCCCCCTCCGACCCCACGACTTCTCCTCCCCCTCAACCCTCAACCCTCATCCCACTCCACCCCCTAATGCTCCCCCTGCCCCTCAACCCCGATCCCACTGTTATGAAAGCAGCTGAAGAAAATATAGAAAAGAAAGATCAACGCCTTAGAATTCAGCTTCTTCGAGGGGGCAACCTCCTTTACATTACATAAATGAACGATTCTTGGATGATTCAAATAACAAAAACTCCTTTCTATATATAGGAGTCTAAGGAGTCACAATATAACCCAGTCGACCTAACAATAATAATATCAAGCCACAAAAATAACAATAGAGGGATTCTATGGGGCACAATAATAACAATATGGGTACAATAATGGCACAACAATATTAATAAGGGGTACAACTACAATAGTAATGGGGTAATCACTAGTATTATAGGGACTCAACATGCCCCTCTCCTTCAAAAAAATGTTGTCCTCAACGGTTGAGTAGTTCTGGATGCTTCTATATAAAATTCTCATCCTCCCATGTGGAATCTTCAGCAAATAAGTTCTTCCACTTGATAAGATACTCTGAGAAATTGATCGATTTCGGAGCTGCCGAGTTCTTGTTTCTGTGACTGCTTCCGGTTCCAATATAATTTTTCCTTCCTCGTCAAGTTCTGGCAATATTGTTTGAACTGGGAGCTTGTCGCCTATAACCTTCTTTAAACAATGAAACATGTAAAACTGGGTGCAATCGAGAAGCTGCAGGAAGCTCCAATTTGTATGCCATAGTACCAATCTTTTGCAACACCTTGTACGGACCATAAAACTTTGGTGATAATTTATTATCCTTCTTAGCTTGCTTGAGGGACATTTTCTTATATGGTTGTAGCCTTAAGAATACCCAATCACCTACATCAAAACTTCTTTCACTGCGATGTTGATCTGCCTGTTGTTTCATTCTATTCTGTGCCAACACGAAATTATCCTTTAAGAGTTGGAGGACTTGTTGATGTTCGATGTGATGTTCCACTGCTTGAACCTTAGAATTTTCTCTTAAATATGATATGATGGATGGTGGCTGATACCCATAAAGTGCCATAAATGGGGTCATTTTTTTTGTTGTATGGAAGGAAGTGTTATACCACCATTCAGCCAGAGGCAACCATTTTGCCCATTGTGTCTGTTTATCAGATACAAAGAAACGAAGATATCCTTCCAAACATTTGTTTACTATCTCAGTTTGCCCATCAGATTGAGGATGATAAGATGAGCTATGAGCTAACTGAGTACCAAGACAAGAAAATAATTCTGTCCAAAAATTTCCAGTGAAAATGGGATCTCTGTCACTTACAATAATCTTTGGATTTCCATGTAGCTTTTGAATTGTTTCCATAAATGCATAGAAACTGTACTGGCTTAAAATGGATGTGATAATGCACAAAAGTGTGCATACTTGGTAATTCTGTCAACTACCACCATGATGACACTCTTTCCCTCAAACTTGGGTAAACCTGTGATAAAATCCATTGAAACCTCCTCCCAACGTTGGCTTGGAATGGATAAAGGTTGTAATAGACCCGGTTTCTTAATTGTTTCAACTTTATTTTGTTGGCAAACCAAACATTCCGCCACAAACTTTTGAATATCTGATTTAAGGCCATCCCAAAAAAATTCCTTCTTAGCCCTGTGGTAAGTTTTTAAAAATCCTAAGTGCCCTCCTAAGGGAGAAGTGTGCAATTCCATAAGAATCTTTTGTTTTAGCTGGGAATTCTTACAAAGGTATAAGCAATATTTGTACCATAACGAATCATTTTGCCAGCTAGATGTATCGGACTTACCGAAATCTTGTTGTAACTTTCGAATAAGTGCCCACACTTC
>APFE030511104.1:185974-203401 GCA_000404065.3 Pinus taeda
GTGAAGAGGAAAATTGAAAATGCAAGGTAACAGGGCAAGTCCACAGCAATTGAAATACTGTTTTGGCTCCTTGAGAAGGCAAGTTATAGTGTTTAACAGACCTTTCTCGGTGATTGAGTGCAGGTTATGGGTTCTAGTTCACGACTGCGCGAACGAAGAAATGCAGGTTTTTACTGAAAATTTAGTCTAAAACGGCTTGGCTAGTGAAATTCGACCGTCAATTTTTCAAGAGGGAGCTGGGTATGAGTAGTTTTCTGGTGAATTTTAAGCGTTTTCTGTGTTCAAAGTGTTTTTAGCATTTACAGAGAAAAACCAGGTTTCAGAGAGGTTTTCACGGAAAAAGACCTGGTAGATGGATGGCTTGGGTCGGAAAAGCTGGTGGGTAGGCGCGCTGACGATCTCCTGGTTGTTTCGAGCAGGTTGGTAGAATTTTCGTCGTGAAACGCATGCAGAGAGCGTAGCAACGTTTTTGCAAAAAGTGCAAAAAACGCGCAATTTTTGACAAAATATGGTTTTTTCGGGTCATTGGCGCCTTTTTTAAATGACGTCAGCATGACGTCAGCAGGTGGGTCCGGGTCGGATGACGTCAGCATGATGTCATCAGGTGACGTGGCAGCCTAAGCCCGGTCCACGGGGGTGGTGAGGTGGCGGACAGGTGGACCAGTGGTGGGCGGGGCGCGCGGTCGTGGCGCTGACATAGGCGGTAAGAGGACGCTGACATAGGCGGACAGGTGGCGCGATATCAGGCTACTTCTTATACGGCGGGGAATCTATCAGAGGGGGCTCCGATGGATTCTGGAGGTGACGTGTGGACCCCGCATGACATCAGCGTCTGATAGATATCGGGCGATATCTATCGGACGTCGGGGCCGCTCCGAAATTCACGTCGACCGTCGGATTAAAGGGGCTCGATCGGACAGTTATCGGGTCAGCAATCTGCGCGAAGGATACGGTCATCAGGCGGGGATTTAAATAATAATTTTCTTGGTATTCGTGCCCAGTGGGACCCTTAGGGATTTTTAATGTTTTTCACCGGTCCGCTATGTATTTTCATAAAATGTGAATCAAACCCAAAACTTAGGAAAACTGGGTTTTTTATGCGTTTTTCTTTGTAATGTCGCATATGCATTAGAACTTAGGATAAATGTTTTTTGATGAGGTTTTCATGAAAAAAGCGGAAATTGGGTCCTGACCTTAGGATAAGGCGGGGAAAGAGGGTTTTTAGGCATTTTTCGCTTCTGAGCGGGCATAAGGGTAAATAAGGGGTTTTTCCAAGGTTTTTAGGACAAAAATGAAGGGTTGAATGGGCCAATGAGTTCTATTGGAGACAGAGAGGTAAGGCTTGGGTTCTTGAGCTTAACCAGGTGTTAATCCAATTCCCTAGTAGTGAACCATATGGCTATAATGCCAAGGAGGGGGTATTTATACAATGCTTAGGATTTATCCACCATGGTGTTATAGTAGTAGGGAAAGGGTAGCATAGGGAGTTAAATAATAGAAGTTGGAGGTCAATATGGAGGGGGAAGGTGAATGAAGAGTGATATCACTAAGTTTTCTTGAAAACAACTTATTTTAAAGAGTAGATCAAAATGAAAAGAACTTTACACAAGAAATGTGGCTTCTAAAGGCCATAAGAACCAACATAAAACCTTGAATCTCTCTTATAAACATATCTTGTGAAGGGAGGTTAGTAATGAGTGATGAATCAGGAAAAGGGGAAGTTAGACATGCTTCATTATGTTGTTTTCCTTGTATTTGACTGGCAAAGTTTCAGCTTGGAAGGAACATCACTTCTGCAACCCCATCTACCTACCCAACTATTTTGCCTAGCATTTTTTGTTTCTTCTTGGAGGGTGTACTTGGACTTGTAGACCCTTATGTGCCTTTTTCTTTTCCATTGGCTTTTTCCTTTGATTTCCTATCTAGCACTACCCTTATTTCTTCCAAGGCCCCAGATTAAGCAGTTGGGAACCTTAGTTTCTCTGCCTAACTACAGATCTGCCAAGATTGAATAGTTTGGACAGATTTCTTTCTCTACTCTACAACAAAAATTGAAACATTTCATGATCTAGATTAGACTGTTGGACGATCCATCAACACTATAATAGGCATGAAGGCATGTACACACCTTGCTTTTCCTTGAAAAATATGGGATCTTTGTATCAGCAAAGCAGAGCATATTTGGCATTTGAATTTGCCAATCATGAAATATGAAACCTATTGGTATAGGTATCCAATAGGAATGACTGTGGTCAGGTTTGATGCAAGAGGAGATTGAGAGGAACACTAGGGATGGCTCTTCATCAAAGACTGATGATGAAGAGAATTGTGCCTTAGCGATTAAGGAAAAGAAGGGAAAAGAGAAAGATTCCCATTCCAAATCATATTCTTATCATGGAGGTAAGAAGAAAGAGACAACAAAATTTAAGTGCTTTCATTGTCATGAGCTAGGTGATTTTGCTACAAATTGTCCACTCAAGAAATCCAAGAAGAAGTCCTCAGGAGGAGCTGTGGGTGAGGCTTTGGCCTCTCAATTCGAATTGTACTTTTCCCTCATTGAATGCAGGGTGTCAACAATGATGGGAAGTGTATGGTACTTAGACAATGGATATTCATTCCAAATGACTGGTGACAAAGAGTTATTCAGTGACATGGGGGAGAAAGATATCTAGATGCATATCGATATGGGTGATGATGAGAAGTATAGTGTTACTAGATTGGGCACAATTAATTTTTAGAGGGAGAATGAAGATCCACTCAACTTGAAGAATGTTATGTATGTGCCCGGGCTGAAGAATAACTTGGTATCCATTTCCATGCTTGAGGATAGAGGCTATGATGTGATCTTCTTGGAAGGAAAGGTGTTCCTTCGACACATAGCCATGGATCAAGTAAAGAAGATAGGGATTCAGGTGAAGAATCTCTGTAAGATAGAGGTAGAGGAGTGTGTTGATTTGAGCACAAAAGCAGAAAGGGTGTAGAGCTGAGACATTGGTGAGTTGTGGCACAGGCGATTGGGACACTTGCATCATGGGGCTTTGAAGATATTGCAACAGATCTCTACCGGTCTTTCCAAAGGTACGCTTCAGAAAGTTGATACATGCAAGGGGTGTACTTTGGGAAAATACACCAAGTCTTCCTTTCATGACAGAGACAATCGAGTAGAGGTTATTCTAGAGTGAGTCCATTCAGATGTGTGTGGACCATTCTTAACATCATCCACGACCAAACACAAGTATTATGTTATATTTGTTGATGAGTATTCTTGTAAATGTTGGATATTTTTCATGTTGAAAAAGGATCAAACTTTGACAAAGTGTTGTGAGTTCAAATGAGTTTAAGAAATTTTGTGCAGCGGAAGGGATTAAACAAGAGTTGACGACACCCCATAACCCTTAGAAGAATGGGCTGGATGAGAGGAAGAATAGAAGCATAGTAGGGGCAGCAAGGGTGATGTTTCATAATCAGGGCCTACCACTACACTTGTGGCCTGAAGCATGCAACACAACGTTTTATGTTCAGAACCATAGCCCACATCAGATACTTGAGATGGAGACACTAGAGGAGGCTTATTCCAGTAAGAGGCTAGATGTTGGTCACTTCAGGAATTATGGGTCATCATTATATTTCCATGTGACCAAATATGCAAAGATGCACAGAAGAAGCTTGAGCTGACAACAAAGTTGGGGATATTTGTGGGGTACACTAATACACCTCAGAACTATCAGGTGTACTTGCCGACTATCAGGATGACAGTGGTTTGCAGGAATGTTAGATTTGATGAGGAGAAGGCCATGCAAGTTTCCCTTGGGAGGAAGCTTGAGCTACATGTGGATGCAGAGCTTTTAGCTCCTAAGGTTGAGGAGCCTCAGATTGATGTGGAGAAGCACATGTAGAGGATCCAGGAGTGGAGACATCCACTTAGGCAGGGTCTTATAGAGGGGGAAGAAAACACACAAGAGAGGTTGACAGATTGTTGGATGACGCACAGGAGAATGTGGGAGCACCCACTTCTCAGTGCTGGCAGAGGAGGTCACCTGAGAGGTACACTTGATACATGGCTCTTGTTGACAAATGTGTTGTGACAGAGCCATCTTCCTTTAAGGAAGCAGTGCAACAGCCGGTTTGGGTTGATGCCATGGTGGAGGAGTATTAATCCATAGTTCGTAACAGTGTTTGGGATGTGGTCCTGAGACTGAAGGACAAGTCAGTGGTGAGCTTCCGTTGGCTTTACAAGGTAAAGAAAGTTGCAGATGGCAGTGTGGAGAAGCATAAGGCTAGATTTGTTTCCCCTGGCTTTTCACAGGTAGAGAGGATGGACTATGATGAGGCCTTTGCTCCTATTGCAAGGTATTCAACAATTAGATCTGTATTGGCACTATCAACACAGATGGGTTGGAAGATATATTAGATGGATATAAAGAAAACCTTCCTTAATGGCATGATTGAGGAATAGGTGTACATAGAGCAGCCTGAAGGTTTTGAAACCTTTGATTGTGAGTCGCATGTGTGTCGGCTCAAGAAATCGTTGTATGGGATGAAGCAAGCACCTTGTGCTTGGTACACTAGGATAGATAGCTACTTCAACAGGTTGGGCTTCACGAAAGTGAAGGAGATGTGAACCTTAAAATATTGATCATTTTACTTTATGTTGATGATTTCATATTGACAGGTGATGATCAATTGATCAAGTGTTGCAAGGAGGACCCTGCAAGAGAGTTTGAGATGAAGGTCATGGGGCTTATGCATTAATTTCTTGGCATGGAGGTATGGTAGGGAGATGGGGAGTTGTTTTTGTCTTAGGGAAAGTATGCCAATGAGATACTTAGGAGTTTATGTATGGAGAGAAACAAACCCATGGATACTCCTTTAGCAAGTAACTGGAGGAAGAAGGATACTTCAGGGGAAGTAGTGGAAGCTACTATTTATAGGCAGCTTGTGGGTTCACTCATGTACTTGATGAACACACGACCATATATGTGCTATGAAGTTAACCATCTTAGTCAACCAATGGTTAGGCCTACCAAGCTATATTAGAAGGCGACAAAGCATGTGTTGAGATACCTCAGGGGCACTTCTCAGTATGGATTATGGTACAAATGAACAAAGGGAGTGAATCTTCAAGGCTTCACCGATGTAGAATGGGTAAGGATCCATCCGACCAAAAAATCACATCAGGAGGGATCTATTTTATTGGGTCAGGAACAGTTTCTTGGTACAACAGGAAACAGAGATCAGTTGCACTCAGTTCGGCAAAGGCAGAGTACGCTGCAAGTTAGGAATAATCTGAGGCCATATGTACGAGGAAGATTCTAGTTGGTTTGTTTGGATAGTAGATGTATCCAACTATGATTTACTGTGATAATAAGAGTTGTATCAAACTCTCTGAAAATCCAGTTTTTCATGATCAGTCCAAGCACATTGATATCCAATATCATCATCTCTGAGATTGTATATTGAGGTAGATTATGTTGTTAAAGTACATCCCATAGAGGAGCAAGATGTTGATATTTTGACAAGAATTATCAAGATGTAAATTTGAGTTTCACATAGACAGGATTAGGGTAGTTGATAATCCCTTTCTTGTTGAGAGGGAGTGTTGAGAAATGGAAACAATAAATTCTAGTTTAATTTGTCCTTGAATTAAACTGAGAATTAAAATCGAATTTTATTCTCATAGCAACTTGTAAATAGTTAATTAAGTTTAATTAACTTAATTAGCTTAGGAATTTCGAGTTGGAAGTATTTTTGTAGTCATGTATATGTTCTCCCTAAATTTTAGGGGTCTAGTATGAGTTTAAATTGAGTTGGAAATTAGATCACTCATTTTACTGAGTTAAGTTAAGTTAAGTTAGTTCTAAATTGTTTTTGGAACTAATAGAGGACTAATTGTTAGTTGGTGCACTAATGCATCCATTAGTGCTACTCCAGTTAACTGAAGATTCCCTCATGAGAAACTCATGCATGTCAATTCAGAGAAAAACCCAGTTGAGACTAGAGTGCAGGGACAATGTACTATCCGTGGTATTATTTACTGGAGTGTAAAAATCATGTGTGCATCAGAGATTGATATTATGTTTGGATTGCACAGTTTTGGAAGCATGAATTCCCTATAAATACGGGACTATTCATCCTATGAATTATGCAAGAGATTAGGGGCTATATATCTTTAGACTTAGTTACCGGAGAATCCACAGTAAAAACCATTTTCTGTAAACGTTTCAAATCCCAAATGGGATCCATCATCAGGAATTTCTTGAATTATGATAGTAGAAGAGCTTAATTGAGGGAGTAGCTCTTCTTGCTATCTTCACTCTAAATTTTTCGAGTAAAATAATTTCACTCCATGTATCCCCTCCGTATAGGGAAACGATTCTATATTTAAGACATCTGTGGTATATATCTTTAGACTTAGTTACCGAAGAATCCATAGTAAAAACCATTTTTTGTCAACGTTTCAAATCCCAATTGGGATCCATCATCAGGACTTTCTTGAATGCTGATAGTAGAAGATCTTAATTGAGGGAGTAGCTCTTCTTGCTATCTTCAGTCCAAATTTTTCGAGTAAAATGATTTCACTCCATGTATTCCCTCTGTATAGGGAAACGATTCTAGATTTAAGAAATCTGTGGTATATATCTTTAGACTTAGTTACCGAAGAATCCACAGTAAAAAATATTTTCTATCAACGTTTCAAATCCCAACTAGGATCCATCATTAGGACTTTCTTGAATGCTGATAGTAGAAGAGCTTAATTGAGGGAGCAGCTCTTCTTGCTATCTTCACTCTAAATTTTTCGAGTAAAATGATTTCACTCCATGTATCCCCTCCATATAGGGAAACGATTTTGGATTTAATACATCTGTGGTCTATATCTTCAGACTTAGTTACTAGAGAATCCACAGTAAAAACCATTTTCTGTCAATGTTTCAAATCCCAACTGGGATCCATCATCAGGACTTTCTTGAATGTTGATAGTAGAAGGCACCAATATTTATCCTATGAATCTTCTCTTGCCTACTGAAACCCCGCAGTGTGAAGAGACACAAATATCCCTTTCCCCATGAAACCCCGAAGCCTACAGAGACACCAACCTCCCTTATTTGTTGAAACCCCGCAACCTGCAGACATCCCAACCAGCACAACTCTCCAAAAATGAGCAAAGCAGTTAGGCAGCCATCACTACTCTCAAGAAATGTGTAGAGTAGTCCAGCTGCAATGCACCGAGAAATTGTGCAAATATGTCCTCCCAGGACCCCCATCCCGCAACAGTGTCTTATGCCTTAAAACTGCACAATGTTGTCGAAACTGCCATGTTTGTCTTGCATGTAAAAATTGCGCAAACAGGCCTCCCAGGGCCTCATTCCGGCAACAATCACTATTTGCTGAAATTGCACAAATCTATATCTCAGTGACTATAGGAAAAGGTGACATGTTGAAATCGCTTCCATGGAGTTGAGGAGAAGGACCAAGGAATCAAGTAATGGAAAAGATGAGGACCGCATGGAAACTTTGTTGGATGCATGATAATCTTGAGGGTAAGTATGGAAAGTAAAGAACACCTTTTGTAGTACACCTTTTAGTTAAGTTTGTAGGACTTCTTGTCATTGTCATATTATCATGTCCTTAGTAACATGCATGTACGGAAACATGAAAAGTCATTTTATGTGTTTCTTCTACATGTCTTGCTTCCTTTTCACTTATTTGACCAACTGTCGTCTTCGACATGTTTATTTCTAGGTCATGCTTGTGACTTCGTTCTGGTGATGTTGAAGGTTGTGTTTGAGTTTTTCTCGCTATGTAAACATTTATCGCACTCACACATGATGTTGTAAGCATTGTCACGCAAGTGTCGTCGTAGTCATTCAACTATCTATCACAATTGTTGTGCTTGTCGCTTGCACCCGTCAATCAGTCACACTGAGTGTATGTTGTCTTGATGGTTCGAGGTGTCTTATTGTTCAGTCATGTTGAGTGTGTGTTCACAAGGTCATGCATGTACAAAATCACTCGCTCACACAATTAGTCATTTTTTTGAAGTTATGTTGGCCAGACCAACCCCAACAACTGAACCTCCACCGAGCTGTACTGTGCAGTTTCAGCCCTCAGTGGACATGTATTGCTACCAAAAATTGCGCAGAGCTTGAGGCTTTCTCCTAGGAAATCCGTGTTGTGCAATCTTGAGTTGATTCGACTGACTGTCACCTAGAACAACGCAAAAGTTTCTCAGAAATTCATCTAATATGTGTTACCTGCAAGCAAAACCACCAGGCCTCTAACTGGTCAACCAAAGAGTTTGACCAGGCAGTGATCCCAGGCTTCAATCCTCCAAAAAATTGTGCAGAAGCTACCAAGCAAGCCCACTTCCATTGACTAACGAAATTGTGCAAACATACCAAACAGAGGCCCATTTCCTATCACTGCACTGCCCTAACAAATTATGCAGTTTTCTCAGACAATCACCCTGTCAGTCGCCCTACTGTTCCTCCTAAAAACTGTGCAATTTTCATGAGTAATCTCCAAGCTGCCTAGCATCCCACTCAACCTAGAAACTATGCAGGGATGTCCTACATGCCAACCTCCCATCTCTGCGCAGTTTTTCCCAACAACCTCCTGTAGCCCTCTGCCAGCCTCCCTAGAGAATTTGTGTAGTTTTCATTGCCAGTCTCCCCCTGCTGCTTGCATTGTCTCTCTGAAAACATTGTGCAGATCTGCCCTCCATCTGAGCCAGATCCCGTAGACAGCCACTGCCGATCCAGATTTCCCGCCTCATCCTCCCAGTGACCTCCACGCAATTTTCATTGACAGTTCCCGGAGTCTGCATCCCAACTTGAAATGTGCCTTTCCAGTTTCAGAGCCTTATCCTTTCTCCTGGTCACCTGCATTTGAAAGAGAAAAATAATGCATCATGGTAGACTAGGATATTTCTAGATTTTATTTCGTCCCGTTAAGAGTGATTACAGATATAGGTACATGGATGAGACATGGCAAGATGATAAATTGGATGAAAAAGGAGTGGAGTATGCCAAGTACAAGCGAAGGAGAGACGTGAATTTGCAACATCAAGCAAACCCCAAGACCATCAAAGACTCCGCACACCTTTCCATGTGGAGGTGAAGCTATGATACACCAAGATCACATCCATCAATCAACATCACTGCATCATGACATGCACACCACCAACAACATTAACATACCAACTTTGTTGTATCAAGTCATGTCATGAGTCATCTCGGCCACATCACTACTGCAGGCCACACTGTTGTAATCAATGTAATGTAACGTGGAAGTTCAAGAGACTGACATGTAAATTTAAAGATTCATTTAAAGTTGAAGAGTCATGTAAGTCAAACAGTCATGAGGGAAGTCAAACAGTCACAAGGGTCAGTTTTACCTTTGACTATAAATACTACTCATTTGTACATGCAAAGGACTTTTCACCTTGGCTCCTCCCACATAGCCTGGAGAGTCTGTAATATTTTTTTTGAGGAGCGAACAGTGGCTCCAATGCCCCGCTATTGGGGTTAGTGATGTAATGGTGTACAGATGTGTCTTGGAACTTTCGCTTAATTCAAAATCCTGTTAACAGGCTAACACATTTTCATACATGTATTGTGTTCATTCCTAGGATTATTCTTTGGATGCTTGTAATGCATGTTTCTTTATCCTGTATTAAGAAAATTGAGCTATTTCAGTTGTTTTAGTACATATGCTATTGGAAATGTTTTGTATTAGTTGCTAACGCTGTCTCGCCCATGTGGGCTATCTCGTCGGACACTCGACAGATTCATTCTTGTCAATTTGTTATAACGCCCATCGCACTTGTGTGGACTATTCCGTTGGGTGTTGTACATGTTATCTATTCACCTCGTGTTTGTGAATATCGCATCTGTGTGGACTACTCTGCTAGAAGCTGTTCATGTCTTGTTGTGTTGTGTGTCTCTAGTAGATTTGGGACTATTCCCTTTCAAGCCTAAGACTCACTTCCACCCTCTACCTCTGCAGCAGAAGAACTTTGACACAAGTAGCACTGAGCACTCGCCAGGCACATGAACCTCATTGTTCGAAGACAAAGAAAACCACTCTCAGGTGCTCACAAGAAATTGCTAAGGCATATCTCTAAGATAATGCCAATCGGGCCATCGTACCGGATGGGAATCCTACACCAAACGATATGAGGTCTAGTTGGGAATTCATATCGGGGAGATCCCCTAAATGTTGGCGGGTCCACTAATGTCAACATTTATGGCGCTATAAGGAGGGCTAGATGACAAGCTGAGTCCTCACAATCTATTTTTAATCTCCGCATACTTATCATGACTAAACACATAATTTCTCTTCCGAAGTGTATGTCTTATGGAAACGACTTTGAGATCTTGGAAGAGCTCTGGAATAACTTGTCACGTAAAACATACGATGGTGGAGGCCAAGTAGGCTTGGTTAGACACACAGTTGGCATTGTAGGCTCTTGTGAAAGGCATGAAACATTTGAAGATTACATGAGCTGTGTGTTGTTCACATACACGCTTCAAGGAAATATACACGCTCAAAAAATATCTTCACTCTTTCCATCATTTGATCACATAGACAGACCATGCTTTCAATCATTTTGACCATAAAGTGCTCAATAAAGAAATTATGAATTTATGGAAAACATTTGATGAATCGAGTTAAATTTTTTACATGTGCTTTCATAATCTTACATATTCATTTCTTGAAGATGAAATTGATTGGGAATTCCTCGATGGAAGATTTGAGTATCTTCTTTACATATCTGAAAATTTGCAACTCTTAGAATCATTTGAACCCCTCCCAACATACTTTGGTGATGGAGTTGTGCAATCACAAGTGAACACAGTTGTTGTCACAAGTGACTAGCCACCTTCCCCTCATCAAACAACTCCAACCTCGCAGAGTGATGTGGGAGAGCATGCACACACATCTGTTGAACTGTCACATCGTCCTACCCCACCTGCTCTTGATATTTTCATAGATTTGTCTTGAAATCCTGTTGTTTGTCATGTGGAATTGTTATCTCAACCTTCGTCCCCCCGTTCTGTTGATCATTTGGATTGTACTCTCTTGTGTTCTTCTGTTCAGGACTCCACACTTATTGTGAACGAGGACGAAGTTGTCGATGAAGTCGGTGTTGTGCAACCAACCTCGCTATCATTCAAAATGAGTGTGTGCAAGAATATAAAGAAGAACCCACGGTGAAGGATGACCCCCTTCCATCGGTGCCTCATCCGCTCTATCTTGAAATCCATTTTGATTCTTCCACTGTTGATTTCCTTGGTGAAAACTCATTTCCAGATGTTTCTACTTCCAATCGTTCATAGGACACATCGGATGTCAATCTATCATTACATTGCAGAGAGGACACATCTTCCTCTGAAAATCCATCCCATTTATCATATATCATTTTTGAAAACACATAGGGTGAACATCATTTCTTCTCATCTACCCCTCTGCATGATTCATCAAATTATGAGGATGCCGACGAACATTCCAAATTTTCTGATTGTAGCTGTTGTGATCTCTGTACTTCTTCATTTGATCGTGATGTTGATTCACTCACTATTAATTGGTCTAGGCCACTAGTCTTCGATGTTCTACCTATTGACAGAGTGGAAACCCTGCAGGCTATCGAGGCACTTCAGCCTAGGCTGATGGTTATGTTAGGCCCTCATTGTCCTGAGGTTAGTTCCACTTCTGATTAGAAAATTTTCGAAACACCCAAGGCTCCTCATCACTCTCTGCTTCGTATTGAAGATCAACTAAACACCCATATTTCGCTTCCTCCACTTGAATCACATGATCCCATTGCTCAAGACTTGGAGGAATCTTACACAACGAGAATGCTTCCAAATCATAAGTTGTTGGTATTTCTCATGTTTGCTTGTATGTCATAGTCCAAAGAGTGTGTTTGCTTACCGTCTGCATGTAGTGCATCGCAACACCATGGTATGTCTATAGAATGTTTGTTTTGTGCGTTCCCTCTTTTCTATTATGTGGATGTTTTAGAGCTCAAAGCGTGTTGGTCTTCGTTGATCTCTCTTTCTTGTTCACTAGTTTACATGCATATATTTCTTGTCAACCATGCCTTCGCCAGCATGGGCCAACCAATGTGCTGGTGGATGGATTGGAAATATCAATTCATGTGAGTAGGCCCATGCACTGTTTAGCATAGGAGTAGGAGTAGTATTTGCTTCTCGCTTTGCTTTGATTTATGGTTTGCGTGTTTGTTTTATTTCTTACTTGGTTTGGTTTGCTCGCTTGCTTATTTTTCTTACTTGATTTGCTATCACTTTACTTGTTATTTTTTCTTTTTGCATTGTTCACTTGCTTGTACCTGTAGGTTAGCCTCTCGTGAAACCGTGTTTGGCTCTCGAGACAAGTTGGGGAAATATAAGAGGAATTGTATAACTATAAACACTTGGTTATATGTTGTCCTCTATCTTTATGAAGAACTTGTTGTCTTCATTCAATGATGCCTTGATGGAAAATACGTTAAGTTTAGAGTGAGTCTTTGTGAAAACACAACGTTTACCGCTTACTCTAATCATTTCTTTTGGGTTAACCCTTCTCTACTTAGTCAAGTAGAGTAAGCTGAGGGGGAAAACCTTAACAAGTATGTCATAGGTATACATAACATACTTCTCTGGAGGAACAAACTCTTTTTCTCTCAATAAGTTGGGATCCCTCTTCCGCCTCTGAAATAAATAAGTTCCTACACAGTTTTTTGAAAAAAAATAATAATAATGAAAAATGAATAAGGCGAAAGAAGAGAAAGGATTCCTGCTTAGATAGGTGACGCAAGTAACTCCACTAGGGTACTGACCAGGCTAGCTAGTAGTGGAGAGATACTTGTGTTCCTGCATGACTCTGTCGAGGTACTATCCAGCCTTGCTGGCAGCAGAGCAACACTAGAGATGAAACTTAAACTTTGACAGTTATATTACTTGTGCATCAATATACCCCTCATCCCCAATCAAAATAAATAAGTTGACTTGGCTTGGAATGTGTGCTAACCGATCAAGAGAATGGTAGGGAATACATCTTTCAACCAAGCTAGTGTGGAAACCATGATGTTGAAAGAATCAAACTATACTTCCGGAAGGCTTGGAATCGATTTTCATGAAACAAGGTCCATACATAGAGTTGGAGTTCTACTAGTGCGTCACCAAGTGTTTTAGCAGCTACAACCACGCTCCAAACTTTTGGCTCGCATGCAAATTTCGGAGCCTACCTTGAATCCTGCGATCATTCGTCATTGGTCACTTGCTGGTAACATGATGATTTCAATCTCCCCTCCTTAATCTTAAGAGTTGTCCATGTTCTCATCTTTATGCAGCATGTGTCATCTTTGGGCATAGGGGTTGTTGTTTTCCATGCAAAGGGAATGTTGTTTTGCTTTAAGGGAAAGCATGTGCACATGAGTGGTTGTCATCACATAGACATGTTTCACTCTCACTTCATGCAATCTTATCACAAAGGTTGTTGCATCAAGAAAAATATGTGTTATGAATTCTTTATGGTCTACATTGTGTCACTAAGTTTCCATGTGTGATCACAGTCAAGTCCTATCAATGTTTACAGATGTTTCACTGATCTCACACTTAGCCATTTTTCGAGCAACCTAGCCTCATCTAGCTTCCTAGAACTATGTGATTTTTTTCTTCTACAACCATCAAGATTCCTCCCTTGCCTACTGAAACCTTGCAGTGCGCATAAACACAAACCTCCCTTCCCCGTTGAAACCCCATAGTGTACAGAGACACCAACCTCCCTTGCCTGCTGAAACCTCGTATCCAATAAAGACAACAGCTGAAACTGCTCTCCAAAGATGCGCAGAGCAGTCAGGCAACCATCAATGCTCTCCAGAAATGCGCAAAGTTGTCCATCTGCACTACACCCAAAAATTACGCAGAGTTGTCCTCCCAAGACCCCCATACTGCAATAGTGTCCTGTGCCTCAAATCTGTGCAATGTTTTCCAAGCTTCCCTATCTATCTTGCATGCATAAACTGTGTAGACGGGTCTCGTAGGGCCTCATTTCGGAAGCAGTCACTATCCACTCAAACTGGCGCATATCTACCTCTTAGTGACTACATGAAAAGGTGACATGCTGAAATCACTTCCAACGAGTTGAGGAGAAGGACCAAGGAACCAAGTAATAGAAAATATCAGGATCTCATGCAAACTTCGTCGGATGCATGATCATCTTGAGGGTAAGTATGGTAAGTAAAGAACACCTTTCGAAGTACACCTCTTAGTTGAGTTTGAAGGACTGATTTTGATTGTCATATCATTTTGTCCTCAGTAACATGCATGTGCGCAAACATGAAAAGTCATTTTATGTGTTTCTTCTACATGTCTTGCTTCCTTTTCACTTGTTTGACAAACTGTCATCTTCAACATGTTGATTGTTATGTCATGCTTGCGACCTCATTATGGTGATGTTGAAGTTTGTGTTTGAGTTGTGATCGCTATGTAAACATATATCGCTCTCACACATGATGTTGTAAGCACTACCACACAAGTGTTATCATGATCGTTCAACAATCTATCACAAGTGTCACACTTGTCACTCGCACCCGTTGGTCAGTTACACTGAGTGTATGCTATCTTGATGGTTCAAGGTGTCTTGTTATCAAGTCATGTTGAGTGTGTGTTTGCAAGGTCATGCATGTATGAAGTCACTTGCTCACAAACTTAGTCATTTTTTTGAAGCTATGTCGGTCAGACCAACCACAACAACTGAACCTATGTCGAGTTGCACTTCGCATTTTCAGCCCTCATTGAACATGCATTGCTGCCCAAAATTTCACAGAGCTTTAGGCTCCCTCCCAGGTAGTCCGTACTGTGCCATCCAGAACAATGCAGAAGTTTCTCAGCAAGCCATCTCAATATGCACTTCCCACAAGCAAAACCACCGAGCCTCTAGTTGGTCAACCAAAGAGTTTGACTAGGCAGTTACCCTAGGCCTCACTCCTCTATAAAACTGCACAGAAGCTATCAAGCATGCATGTTTCCACTAACTGAAGAAATTTCACAGACATGCCGAATAGACACTCGCTACCTATCACTGCACTGCCCTAAAAAATTGTGCAGTTTTCTCAGCCAGTCACCCTATCAACTGGCCTACTGCTCCTCCTGAAAACTGCGTAGATTTCAGGAGAAGTCTCCCAGCTTCTCATCATCCTGCTTAGCCTAGAAAATGCACAGGGATGTCCTACTAGCCAGATTCCCGTCTCTGCACAGTTTTTCCCAGCAACCTTGCATAGCTTTCACTACTAGCCTCCCCATGTTGCTTGCACTATCTCCCTAAAAAACGTCTGCAAATATTCCCTCCAGTTGAGCCAGATCTCGTAGATAGTCACTGCCAATCTGGATTTCCCATCTCAGCCATTCAGTTTTCTCTGCGCAATTTTCATGGACAGTGCCAAGAGCTGGCATCCTGACTTGAAAGGTGCCTTGTGTAGTTTCAGAGCCTTGTCCTCTCTCCCAGTCACCTGCATCCAAAAGCAAAAATAATTGCATCATGGTAGACTAGGATATTTCTGGATTTGATGTCGTCTCATCATGAGTGATTGCAGATACAGGTACATGAATGAGAAATGGCGTGACGACGAACGGGATGAACACGGAGAGCATGAAAGGAGAATTTTTCACGAATAGACTAACACATGGAGCATGCCAAGTAGAAACAAAGTAGAGACGTGCATGTGGAACATCAAGTGAACACCAAGATCATCGAGGAATTCACACACCTTGTCATGCGGAGGTGAAGCTATGATACACCAAGAGAATATCCATCACTTAGCAACATTGTAGCTCGAGATGCACACCACCAACAACATGAAAATACTAGCTCTGTCATGTCGAGTCATGTCATGAGTCATCTCAGACACATCACTACTATGGGTCACACTGTTGTAATGAATGTAATGTAACACAGAAGTTCAAGAGACCCACATGTAAATTTGAAGAGTCATGTAAAGTTGAAGATTCATGTAAGTCAAACAGTGATGAAGGAAGTCAAACAGTCACAAGGTCCATTTTTACCCTTGGCTATAAATACCCCTCATTTGTACATGCAAAGGTCTTTTCACCTTGGCTCCTCCCACATAGCCTTGAGAGTCTGTAATATTTTCTTTGAGAAGAGAGCGGTGGCTCCAACTCCTGCTATCGAGGTTAGTGATGTAATGGTGTATAGATGTGTCTTGGAACTTGTAGAGCCTCTAACCTACACCTCATCATCTACTATTATCTACTGTTTTTCATCACCTATCTCTCTCTTTCACCTCATTTTCTCTGAAAAACTGCCCAGATCATTACATTAGATGTCATTAAGCATGATCAAGTGAGCTTTGCTAATGTGTGACTGTTTTGTTTAAATTTTGACATATTTACAGGCATTCCGCAGCTCTCTGCCGATTCCGCAGCTATCTGATGATTCCGCAGCCATCTGGAGATTCCGCAGCCTTTTTGTTGTTCTCAAGGTTCCATGTGCCATTTTGCCAAACGAGCCACATGGGTACTTAGGTATCAAGGTGCTCGAGGCTCCTGTGCCATTTGTTCAATTATCCACGTCATCCATACCTCCGGTCAAACAGGGGCAAGATCTGGTCAACGAAGGCAACTCAACGGTGATGCGTAAGCTGTTTGGTCACGTCAGCTCAGACGGTGGCTTGCCCGTGTTTCGCAGGACGTGGGGAACATAATCCAACTTTGGATTCAATCCCCATGACGACCAGGACCTCCAGCTCACCCACGCAGGCTCATGACGTGTTAATTTAGTTTTAATTACACATGACAGTTTGTTATTTTCTGTTTTTAGCAGCACGCATAGGCTATCCTTCAGATGCCTATAAATACTTGCGTCTGCGTACGCTTAAGGAGACTTTTTACTTGCTGTATGTTTGTGAACTTGTTGTAATTTTTGAGCATTCCTAAAACTCTGTTTTTATAGTGCTGTTCTAGCACTCTTAACTGTGAATTTCTGCATATGGAGTAATAGAACCAGTGCTGTTTTGGAGCTTTCAACACCTTGAGTCTTTCTTGGGTTATGTGAATGGAGGGCCCCTGTTCATACTAGCCTTGTATAGTATTTTCATGTTCAGCATTTTCTTTTCTTGATCTATGTACAACATAATTCACTTCATTTTAATTCGTTTTGGATCCTTTCTTTAAGCTGATCAGCATTGCTCGTTTGCAGGTTTTTGACCGGGATTATTTGTGTGTTTATGTGTTTGCTTTGCATCTAGTGGTAGTTTCAGTTGACAGATTTAAAGTTGCTGCTCCTTACTTTATTTCCATAGCTAGTTTTTAGTTTTAATTTTCAAAACTGTCTGCTAATATATGAATGGTCTCTTACTATAAATTGTTTATCTCTTAGAGATCATAATACTAATCACTTGCAGCT